>OZ036002.1:8883142-9010642 GCA_964035015.1 Corallium rubrum
TAAATATATAGCTATACCTATTTATCTATTCTGTTGTACACTGTAATGCGCATTCGATCATCACGTCATGAAGAAGGCGCAATATAAATCACTAATTATTATTATTATTATTATTATTATTATTTTAAAAGGATATTGAGGTAAAAGTTGGCTTAATTTATGAGACGATTTTATTCGTCAAGGGGCTAAGTCTCGGAAAGCCATGCGTGAGAGGGTTAATGTCCAAAAATTATTTTCTTCTTTTTACAGCAGGTAAACGTGTAACGAACAAAGAAGAGATTAAAGCAATCAGTTGGTCCACTTGGACTGGTGTTCTTGGAACTGAAGTGAATGGCATTTGGGAGAAGTACACCGACACGAATGACATCAATGCTACGGACACGTCTTTCCCAAACAACACTCTCGTATCGGGAGATGACTTTGGATTAGTGAAATTATTTCGCTTCCCTTGTATAAAGAAAGGTTCGTCGGTGCTGTTCTTACGATTTATCGTGCTGTGTTTGTCGCTAAAATGGACGACTTGCTTCTCTTCACTTTACTTTACTTCCCTTTACTTTTATTTCAGTTCACTTCATTTTCTGTCAGTTGATTTTACTCTACTCTACTCCTACTCCACTCCACTCCACTCCACTCTACTCCACTCCACTCCACTCCACTCCACTCCACTCCACTCCACTCCCTCCACTCCACTCCACTCCACTCCACTCCACACCACACCACACCACTCCACTCCCTCCACTCCACTCCACTCCACTTCACTTCACTCCACTTCACTTCACTTCACTTCACTTCACTTCACTTCACTTCACTTCACTTCACTTCACTCTACTCCACTCTAATCAATCTACCTCACTTCACTCTACCCTACCCTACTCTATCACACTCTACTTTTTACTCTACTCTCCACTTTACTTTCTATTCCATTCAACTCTTCTCTATTTTACTTTATGTAGGAGCTCATTTTAGGAAATACGTCGGTCATTCGGCTCATGTCACCAATGTTCGTTTTACTTATGACCATACCAAGGTCATCACTACAGGTGGAGCCGATCAGTCGATCTTCCAGTGGCGATTCTTGCCCGAGGGATCCCGAGATAACCAAGCGGTGCCGGATGCAGCTGCTGGATACGTGGACTCGGATGACGAACAAAGTGATTCGGATGTATCCGATGTCGGAGAACTGGATAGTGACATTGAGAATGTAAGTTGGGGTTTACTTACATAAACAGGCCGCGTAACAATACAAACAATATCGCTAATTAAAAACACAAATAACAAAACAAATACAAACAAACGAACAAATGGAAAACGGCATAATCGAAGAGTCGTCGTCGTCATCGTCACACCTATCACCACTACCAGCATTACCACCGCCATCACCACCACTCACCACCACCATCACTACCACCATTACTACCACCATCACCACCACTATCACCACTACCCTCACCACCACCATCACCACCACTATCACCATCACTATCACCACCACTATCACCACCACCATCACTACCACCATCACTACCACCATCACCATCACTATCACCACCACCATCACTACCACCATCACTACCACCATCACCATCACTATCACCACCACCATCACTACCACCATCACCACCACGATCACCACCACCACCACCCTCACCATCACCACCACTACCACTATCACCACCACATCACTACCACCATCACCACCACTATCACTACCACCATCACTACCACCATCACCACCATCACCACCACCATCACTACCATTATCACCACCACCATCACTATTCCTACCACAACCACCGCCACCACTAATATCATCATCACCACTATTATCATCATCACCATTATCACCACCATTATCACCACCACTATTATCACCACCATCATCATCATTATAATCATCATCACCACCATCATCGTCACCATCATAATCATCTTCGTTATCATCTATCTTCTTAAAACGTCCTTCACACCGTCTGTCCATCGTTACGTTCCTTGGCTTAAATTTCATGGACGCTGACAACTACATCCTGGTTGTGGCTGGTCGTCTTGGTGTTTTCCTTACATTAGTTTAAGTAAGATCGCCGAAATATGAATTAAATATAGATAACGTCAAAACAACCACGTCTAGCAGTCGTGTATCCATATACTGGTTTATTATCCGACCAACGTATATTGTTATTCGTAATATGTTTCCAGGAATCGCAAGTGAACTATGATAGGACATTGTACAAAGAGGATCTTCCTGCTATCAAACGAAAGATCAAGCTTCAGTCGAAGGGAGAAGAAAACAAGGTTCCTAGAAGTGCGCAAAAGAAGCCACCGAATCAGGGCTTGCAGCTAGAGTTCGTTCACGGGTGAGTTTAGTTGCTCAAAATATCTGCATAAAAAGTTACACTGTATATCGTATATGGTTTTAGCCGAGTGGTATCTGTTTGCCAAAGGCAGATGTATATAAAAGTTGATCTTCCAGAGTTGTGTAGTCTTGAGAGAATCTGTTAGTGTCTGTGCTAGTCACAGTGTTGTTATCGGTGGTGGTGGCAGTAATGGTGTTGGTGGCAGTAGTGGTGGTAGTGTTATTGTTGGTGGGGGTGATGGTGGCAGTGATGGTAATGATAGTACGTTGTTTTCATGGTTAGTTGTGTTGTTATTGGTAGTAGCAAAGTGGTGAAAGTTAGTGGTGGTGGTAGTATTGTTGTTGTTTTTGTTGTTGTTGTTGTTGTTGTTGTTGTTGTTGTTGTTGTTGTTGTTGTTGTTGTTGTTGTTGTTGTTGTTGTTGTTGTTGGTGCATGGCAGTGTTGCTGGTGGAGGAGGAGGAGGTGGTATTGGTGGGGGTGGTGGTAGTTATAGTAGTGGTGATGGTGGTAGTGGTGATTAATGTATTTATTTTTTCTCCTGTCTTTCTGTTCCAGTTATCGTGGCTATGATTGCCATAACAATCTTTTCTATTTACAAAATGGAGAGATTGTGTATCACGTGGCAGCGGTTGGCATCATTTACAATCGCGACAGACATTCTCAAAAGTTTTATCTTGGCCACACTGACGACATTCTGTGTCTTGCCATTCATCCTGCAAAAGACATCGTAGCTACTGGACAGGTAATTCAACATTTTGGCTCTTGGTGTACTTGATTTAAGCGTGCGAAGAGTACTTACAGAGATGTATATACTACAAAAATACAACAACCAAAAACCCAAAGGTTTACAGCTCCGTTTGCCGGAGCTCTAGGCGTTTGGGGTTTTGGTAAATTAAACATCGTTACCATCACCACTACCACCACCACCACCACCACTACCACCACCACTACTACTACTACTACTACTACTACTACTACTACTACTACTACTACTACTACTACTACTACTACTACTACTACTACTACTACTACTAGTACTACTACTACTACTACTACTACTACTACTACTACTACTACTACTAGTACTACTACTACTACTACTACCACTACCACTACCACTACCACCACCACTACCACCACTACCACCACCACTACCACCACCACTACCGCCACCACTACCACCACCACTACCACCACTACCACCACCACCACTACCACCACCACTACCACCACTACCACCACCACTACCACCGCCACTACCACCGCCACTACTACCGCCACTACTACCGCCACTACTACCGCCACTACCACCACTACCACTCACTACCACCATCACCACCAAGTATCACCATGACTATCACCATTTTTTGTACGGACTGGAAAACAACGTCAATGTTTTGTATCGTTTTAAATTCTATCTTGTAGGTTGGACGGGATCCCTGTATTCACATATGGGACGCTGACAAGTTAGAATGCTTGTCTATCTTGAAAGGACAGCATCAAAGAGGCGTATGTGCTGTTGACTTCTCTGGTACGTGTTTATTGTGTACTGTTTAATAAACGAGCAGGAGTGTTTTATCAGATATAAAGACACGAGGCGAAACCGAGTGTTTTTATATCTGATAAAACACGAACTGCGAGTTTATTGAACGGCTTCAAAAACGAACCACTTGGTAAGCTCATTGGCGGAGTTAGTTTGAAAAATAACCTTGTTTAAGCCAAGAAAATCAAAGCTAAAGTTTATTTAAATCAGGAGGTATCTTTATCACATATAAAGACACGATACGGTCATGATTTTCTTTTGTGTTTTCTCATGAATTATTAATGCTTTTTGAAGTATACTTTAGTAACCTCCGTCACGGTAACTGACTTATACTTAACTCTTTTGTTTCTTGCATGTTTCATAGAAACATGATTTTCTAGACTTTTTGTTAACTCAATCGAGATTTGGCAATGCCACAATATTAAGAAATATTTCTTTCGTTTGTTTCAACTGACCTCAACATGTTTTTAAAAGGCAAGCTATTCAATATATAACACTTGCGCTGCTTGGTTGTATAGGAGATGGAAAAAAGCTTGCGAGTGTCGGTTTGGATAACGAACATTCTATTGTAGTCTGGGATTGGAGGAGAGGAGACAAACTTGCTACGACAAGGTAAACGCGAGTGTACAGCTACTGTAGCAGTATAATGAAGTGCCAAGGGAGCAGTAAGACAGGTTGAATGTGACGGGGTCCTGTATAAACTGCAACCTGTGGTGTTTCAGTAGAGTCCGACTGGAAGCAAGAAAAATTAAAATTTCTCGGGCGGGACATTCAGGGAACTATAGTTACTCCCCGTGCGCACGGATGCGCCATTTGAGTAGAGTAATTGGTCTGTCTGTTTGCCTGACCGTTTGTTTGTTTGTTTGTTTGTTTGTTTGTTTGTTTGTTTGTTTGTTTGTTTGTTTGTTTGTTTGTTTGTTTGTTTGTTTGTTTGTTTGTTTGTTTGTTTGTTTGTTTGTTTGTTTGTTTGTTTGTTTGTTTGTTTGTTTGTTTGTCTGTCTGCCTGCCTGCCTGCCTGTCTGCCTGCCTGCCGGCTGCCTGTCTGCCTGCTGTCTGTCTGTCTGTCTGTCTGTCTGTCTGTCTGTCTGTTTGTTTGTTTGTTTGTTTGTTTGTTTGTTTGTTTGTTTGTTTGTTTGTTTGTTTGTTTGTTTTCTTACTATTTTCTTACTATTCAGGGGTCATAAGGACAAGATATTCGTTGTGAAGTGGAATCCATTTGTTTCAGATCAGTTGGTTACAGTTGGAATGAAACATATAAAGTTCTGGACTCAGACGGGGGGTGGATTTACATCTAAACGGGGGGTGTTTGGCAACGTAGCTAAGGCTGACACGATGTTGTGCGTGACTTTTGGCAAGACAGCTGAGGTTGTTTATACAGGAGGAACGTCTGGCAAAGTTTATGTGTGGGAAGGCAATAATTTAAAGGAAGCGATCCAGGCTCATCAAGGAACGGTTTTGGCAATGCAGACTTTGGAAAAGGTCGGTTGGGATTTTTTTTATTTATACAAGGCCAAAACACATAATAAGTTGGTTTTGGTCTTGTTACACATGGGTTTCTTTTTCTTTTCTCTTTCTTTTATTCTTTTCTTTTCTTTTTCTTCCTGTTTTTCTTTTTTTTTCTTTTTTCTCTTTTCCTTTTTCTTTTTTTTCTCTTCTTTTTTTGTTTTTGTTTTTTGTTTCTTTTCTGTTTCTTCTCTCTTTCTTCTTCTTCTTCTTCTTCTTCTTCTTCTTCTTCTTCTTCTTCTTCTTCTTCTCCTTCTCCTTCTCCTTCTCCTTCTCCTTCTCCTTCTCCTTCTCCTTCTCCTTCTCCTTCTCCTTCTCCTTCTCCTTCTCCTTCTCCTTCTCCTTCTCCTTCTCCTTCTCCTTCTCCTTCTCCTTCTCCTTCTCCTTCTCCTTCTCCTTCTCCTTCTCCTTCTCCTTCTCCTTCTCCTTCTCCTTCTCCTTCTCCTTCTCCTTCTCCTTCTCCTTCTCCTTCTCCTTCTCCTTCTCCTTCTCCTTCTCCTTCTCCTTCTCCTTCTCCTTCTCCTTCTCCTTCTCCTTCTCCTTCTCCTTCTCCTTCTCCTTCTCCTTCTCCTTCTCCTTCTCCTTCTCCTTCTCCTTCTCCTTCTCCTTCTCCTTCTCTCCTTCTCCTTCTCCTTCTCCTTCTTCGTCGTCGTCGTCTTCGTCTTCTCCTTCTCCTTCTCCTTCTCCTCCTCCTCCTCCTCCTCCTCCTCCTTCTCCTTCTTCTCCTTCTCCTTCTCCTTCTCCTTCTCCTCCTTCTTCTTCTTCTTCTTCTTCTTCTTCTTCTTCTTCTTCTTTGTCTTCTCCTTGTTGTTGTTGTTGTTGTTGTTGTTGTTGTTGTTGTTGTTGTTGTCTTCCTTCTCCTTCTTCTTTGTCTTTTTCATCCTTTTCTTTCTTTTTTTCATTCTTTTTCTTTCCTTTTCTTAGGGTTTTGTAACTGGTGGTAAAGACGGAGTGGTTGGTTTGTGGGACAATACATTTGGTCGATGTCTTAAAACTTACAAGATAAATCGAAATAGTCTTCGTTCTGGCGTCTCGTCTTGCTCTCTTCTAGCAGATACTCCTCCAGTTCGGGCAATTTCACTCGGTCAAGGAAAGATCTTGGTGGGAACTACAAATGGCGAGGTGAGAATTTTGTCATGTGATGTTGTGTAGTGTGGTGTGGTGTGGTGTGGTGTGGTTTAGTGCGGTGTAGTGTAGTGCAGTGCAGTGCGGTGTAGTGCAGTGCAGTGCAGTGCAGTGCAGTGCAGTGCAGTGCAGTGCAGTGCAGTGCAGTGCAGTGCAGTGCAGTGCAGTGTAGTGTAGTGTAGTGCAATGATATTGCAGTAAAATAAATATGTATTATTTATCTGTGTAAGTGCTATCTATGTACGTATTTTAATTTTTTATAGTAATATTACGTATTTTTGTCATCTTTGTAGATTCTCGAGATTGACAAGACAGGTCCTATAACTGTCCTTATCCAGGTCAGCTTACTTTATTGTTTAACACAATTGCTATTTACATAAACTAAGACTAAACTAACTTTATTTTACACTGGCTACCCCTACCAGTCATATCTAAACTGTTCTCCCTAGAGGTCCAGTAAGGGCCACCCTTTACTGATCCAGTGTTATTACAGGAGAAGAACAGGAACCGAACCCGGGTTGCAGATAAAAAAAGCGCGGGAGCTAATCATTTTGCCATCATAGTTAAATAGATGTAGAGTACTCGTTTTCTAGGGGCACAAAGAAGGAGAAGTATGGGGTCTTGCAACTCATCCCTCGGAGAAGGTTTGTGCAACAGCCAGTGACGATAAAACATTGAGAGTCTGGGATCTAGCTAACCATCGCGTCAACAACGGTCGTGTTTTAAAAAATCCCGCACGATCACTTTGTTATTCACCAGATGGAAAGGCCATCGCTGTTGGCATGAAAAACGGTGAGTTTGTTCCGAGTTCTGTTTTATTGTATTGTGTGATGTGATTCGGGGATTGTGTTTTGTTTTGTTTTGTTTTGTTTTGTTTTGTTTTGTTTTGTTTTGTTTTGTTTTGTTTTGTTTTGTTTTGTTTTGTTTTGTTTTGTTGTGTTGTGTTGTGCTGTGCTGTGCTGTGCTGTGCTGTGCTGTGCTGTGCTGTGCTGTGCTGTGCTGTGCTGTGCTGTGCTGTGTTGTGTTGTGTTGTGTTGTGTTGTGTTGTGTTGTGTTGTGTGATGTGATGTGTTGTGAGGTTGAATTGGGTTGCGTGGTATTGTGTGGTGTGAGGTTGGGTTGAGTTGCGTTGTGTTGTATTGTGTGGTGTGAGGTTGGGTTGGGTTCCGTGGTGTGGTGTGGTGTGAGGTTGAGTTGGGTTGTGTGGTGTGGTGTGGTGTGGTGTGGTGTGGTGTGGTGTGGTGTGGTGTAAGATTGGGTTGCGTGGTGTTGTGTTGTGTTGGGTTGTGTTGTGGTGTGGTGTGTGGTGTCGTGTCGTGTCGTGTCGTGTGGTGTGGTGTGTGGTGTGGTGTGGTGTGTCGTGTCGTGTCGTGTCGTGTTGTGTTGTGTTGTGTTGTGTTGTGTTGTGTTGTGTTGTGTTGTGTTGTGTTGTGTTGTGTTGTGTCTTATTGTATTGTATTGGTATTGTATTGTATTGTATTGTATTGTATTGTATTGTATTGTATTGTATTGTATTGTAATTGTGTAGTGTGGTATGACATTGAGTTAGGTTGTTTTGTGTTGTGTTGTGTTGTGTTGTGTTGAGTTGTGTTGTGTTGTGTTGTGTTGTGTTGTGTCGTGTCGTGTCGTGTCGTGTCGTGTCGTGTCGTGTCGTGTCGTGTCGTTCGTCACAACTAAATACAGATACGCGCGACAGTCGGCATGCAAAGAGAAAGAATCTAACGTTCCAATTCATGTTTTTATTTGTTTTGCTACAGGCAGCTTTGTTGTTGTTGATTCCTCTACCTTAGAGGACATCATCGAGTTTCAGCACCGTAAAGAAGAGATCTCTGATATAAAGTTTTCTCCTGGCCAAGGAAAGTACTTGGCAGTTGCTTCTCATGATAACTTAGTCGATATTTACAACGTTCTCAGTGGCAAGCGTGTTGGTGTTTGTAAAGGCAGTTCAAGTTATATCACTCACGTCGACTGGGACAGCAGAGGTTGGTAGAATTATTATTGGAAATATAAATGAACTAGAGGACAGTCAGAGACTGCATGTTCCTCCGCCAGCGGGTTATTAGAGATGTTTAAGCCTGGTTTTCATATGTCGCCGATCGTCGGCGATTTGTGATTTAGATGCATGTTAAAACGGGAAGTGCAGCAGCGTGTTAAGTAATAAAGAACAATACAGAAAAGCAGTGCTTTTATTCTTTTACTTAACATGCATCTAAATCATGGGTCGGCGACGATCGGCGACATATGAGAACCAGGCTTTAAAAAGAAAACGAGCCATCCCACTAACCAGGCTAGCTCACGAGACCACCACATGCATGTATGAATAAAATGCTTGATTGTACTCGTACCAAAATTATGCAAAAATATTTCCATAAAATAAAGATAATGAGCGCAATCAAGCATTTCTTCCACACGGAGAATCTTGCGGTCAGATTTTTATTAATTTCTCATCCACATTTTTCAACAATTTGTTGCAACAAATTGCAACAAAGTAAAATCAGATTCTACTTTCTGCAACGATTGCAGCAATTTGTTTCTGTGTTGCACCATGTAACACCCCTTCAGCAACTTATCTCGCAATATTTTGTTATGATTTGGCACTCCATCGAGCCTCTCCCCAGTCTACCCGCTTTTACCGAAATCCAAATCATTGGAAAATTACATAAACTCGTTGCAGCGTTATTTGATATTCAATTTTTGTATATTTTCTGTCGTATTTTCCCGAGCTCTGATTAGGTAATTTGCATCATGCGACACCTTGTATGTTATGGCAACGCTCAGTCATGCTTTAATAGCCGTGCTTTAATTTCATTAAAGTACAGTGTCGAATTTTTGAAATTCTGAAGCCATATCGGGAAATACAAAAGGTTGAACAGCGTCGAGTATTACCATTTCCTATTTTTACACTAGTATGAACATCGGACTCGTCCTTTAACGATGAAACTAAACAAGCAGGAGCAAGGGTACATTATTTTTACGCAAAGCAACATCAGTTACGAAATGTTCACTGTCACAAGGCGTTTTTATGTGCGCAGTTTCAAGTGATTTCGTTGAACAAATTTAGAGATATAACTGATTTTGCTACGTGTGAAAATACTGTACCCTGCTCCTGACGTCAGAGATCATCTCATTTACATATCACACAAATTGAAATATCTTGAAAACGAAGAAAGATACGAAAAAATTGTAAAAGATCTTCTATTATAATTTTATGGGTTCTTTCAAATTAGACAAACTTAATTTTTGTTGCCAAATGTCCTTTAAGGCACTCTTTGTTTCTTTAATGATGATTTCCCTCACGTGTAGGTAAACTTCTTCAGTCCAATTCAGGAGCGAAGGAGCAACTTTTCTTTGAAGCCCCAAGAGGAGAACGTCATGCAATCGTCTCAAAAGAACTAGAAAAACTGGAGTGGGCCACTTGGACTGGTGTGTTGGGCAATCAAGTCGAAGGAATATGGCCACAGTATTCGGATATTACCGATGTCAATGCAACTTGTGTCACGTCGGATAAGACTATGATTGCAACCGGCGATGACTTTGGGTTTGTCAAACTTTTCCACTTCCCTGTCAAGGTATAAACTTTTGTTTTGTTTTGTTTTGTTTTGTTTTGTTTTGTTTTGTTTTGTTTTGTTTTGTTTTGATTTGTTTTGATTTTGTTTTGTTTTGTTTTGTTTTGTTTTGTTTTGTTTTGTTTTGTTTTGCTAGTTCTTGCTCTACAAGTTGTCTTTATGTACCCTTATAAATTCTGTTGTTATACATGTTTAAAGGGAAAGAACGCCAAACATAAGAAGTATGGTGGTCACTCTGCGCATGTCACTAATGTCCGCTGGACATATGACGACGGGCAGCTTGTGTCCACTGGTGGTGACGACACCTCGGTGATGGTGTGGAGACGTCTTCGACCGAATCAGAGGCGCCATACGGCAGGCAAGGATATTTAGTTAGAGTTTTACGTTGAAGCATAGAGGATAGTTTATAAAGGGTTCACCATAAATCCCTAGAACATGCTATGTAATCGAGTGAAATGCCCAATATTACTTCTAATAAACCCAATTTTCTCCTGGCATTACCACCTTAATGTATACAGAACTCGCGATCAAGCTCTCGGTAACGGCCTCCGTGGCTCAGTGGTCAGAGCATTGCACTAGACTCGCAAGGTCGTGGGTTCAATTCCTGCCGGAAGGCCTGTGTAGTTGCATTTTTCGCAACTGGTCCCAGTTTGGTCTTATAATGTATATATTCTACACTCGAATTTTCCTTCACCATAAATCTCTACAACATATATATATAGAACATATATATATAGAACATATATATATATATATATATATATATATATATATATATATATATATATAGAACATATATATATATATGTAATGTTTACAACACGAGCGGCCGTGTTGTATTGAATTATACAATCACGAGCCGAAGGCGAGTGATTGTATAATTCAATACAACAAGGACGCGAGAAATTTGTGAAATGAATAAATAGTAAAAATCCCTTTGGGATAATCATATTGCGATGCTAATTAGTTACAAGCACTAGTGGTTTGTATGGGGTTTACAGGGGTATACATGTGACGTAATTACTGAAATTGGATTGGCTGCAAAACTCATGAATTATTAATGAATTTCACATATATATATATATATATATATATATATATATATATATATATATCTAGAACATATATATCTAGAACATATATATATATATATATTTGTGAAATTCATTACTAATTCATGAGTTTTGCAGCCAATCCAATTTCAGAAATTACGTCACATGTATACCCCTGTAAACCCCATACAAACTAAAACCAATGATGCTAATTAGTTACAACCACTAGTGGATGTATACTCTTCTGTTACAACCACTAGTGCTTGTAACCAATTAGCATCTCAATATCCCAAAGGGATTTTTACTATTCATTCATTTCACAAGTTGTTTACAACACTCGCGTCCTTGTTGTATTGTATATACAATCACTCGCCTTCGGGCTCGTGATTGTATATTCAATACAACACGGCCGCTCGTGTTGTAAACATTACATATATATATATATATATATATATATATATATATATATGCGCATGTCTGTCTGTCTGTCTGTCTGTCTGTCTGTCTGTCTGTCTGTCTGTCTGTCTGTCTGTCTGTCTGTCTGTCTGTCTGTCTGTCTGTCTGTCTGTCTGTCTGTTACCCGTGTGTGTGTGTGTGTTTGTTTGTTTGTTTGTTTGTTTGTTTGTTTGTTTGTTTGTTTGTTTGTTTGTTTGTTTGTTTGTTTGTTTGTTTGTTTGTTTGTTTGTTTGTTTGTTTGTTTGTTTGTTTGTTTGTTTGTTTGTGTGTGTGTCTGTTTGTTTGTTTGTTTGTTTGTTTGTTTGTTTGTTTGTTTGTTTGTTTGTTTGTTTGTTTGTTTGTTTGTTTGTTTGTTTGTTTGTTTGTTTGTTTGTTTGTTTGTTTGTTTGTCTGTCTGTCAGTCTGTTTGCTTGTTTGTCTCTTTGTTTGTTTGTTTGTTTGTTTGTTTGTTTGTTTGTTTGTTTGTTTGTTTGTTTGTTTGTTTGTTTGTTTGTTTGTTTGTTTGTTTGTTTGTTAGGTTGGTATTTTTGTATTTTCTTGTTTGTTTTGCTTTGACGAAAAGACCACGTATACAGACTGACAGACAGACAGACAGACAGACAGACAGACAGACAGACAGACAGACAGACAGACAGACAGACAGACAGACAGACAGACAGACAGACAGACAAACAAACAAACAAACAAACAAACAAACAAACAAACAAACAAACAAACACAGACAGACAGACAGACAGACAGACAGACAGACAGACAGACAGACAGACATGTTTGCCTAATTATTTATGTTTGTTTGTTTGTTTGTTTGTTTGTTTGTTTGTTTGTTTGTTTGTTTGTTTGTTTGTTTGTTTGTTTGTTTGTTTGTTTGTTTGTTTGTTTGTTTGTTTGTTTGTTTGTTTGTTTGTTTGTTTGTTTGTTTGTTTGTTTGTTTGCTCTTGTTTAAATGTGAGTCGTGTGTGTTTTCTTAGGTGATAGTGATAACTCTGATACTGATTCTGAGGAGGAAGGAGGTTTTGATAGTGATGTGGAAGTGGAGAAGAACAGGACGTATGAAGACAAGATCTATGCTAATCCAATGAGAAAAACTAAAGGAATCAAGCCACATATGAAAGAGGAAAAGACAGTTGAAAGGTACACATGTGTGTTTTCGTGAGAAGGGAGGGGAGAAATTAGCTAAATAGTTAAGAAATAGATTCCATTTTGCCGTTGTCTGTTCAGTTATAGATGCACAGATGACGTCACAACGTGGTAAGATTCTTACCAATGAGCTGTGACGTCATTACTGTGTTTTATTAGCCTCATGCAACTACGGTAAGTAACCAATCGGCAATCGAAACTTATCTTTTAAACTACTTGCCAATATAGGAATGTATTCAGTCGTGGTTCTAAGACTCCACCTAAAGTGCGGCAACCGACAAGAGATTCGTCAGATAGACGTAAAAGAATTAAGCATGTTCAGGTGGGTTAAGCACTACACACCACACCACACCACACTACACTACACTACACTACACTACACTACACTACACTACACTACACTACACTACACTACACTACACTACACTACACTACACTACACTACACTACACTACACTACACTACACTACACTACACTACACTACACTATTGATTTTTATTACAAGTTAAAATTTACAGGTGATGGGTCTTGATTAAGTCCTTCGAGATAACAATAAGTGCCATTAATGGTCATACAATGTAGATAATTATATACATGAAGTAATTTATACAATACATTAATAGGTTTAAAGAAGTTCAAAAATAAAATTAAAGTTTCTAATATAACGAAATTAAAAAAAAAAGAGTCAATCTAAACAGTTTATTCAGGACCAACTTCTACTTCCAAGTTGTCCTCAGTTAGGCCAAGATGTTCACGGTAAATGTTTGTTGAGCCTTGAATTGCGTCCGTGCAACAAAGTTTCCTGAACAAGGAACGGTATCTTTTGGACATTCCAAGGTGCCGTAAAACATTTTCATTTGGAGGATGCCAGGAGCCGAGAGCACCAACCACAAAACCAAAGACCTCACATTGCTTGCCTTGACCAATGAAAAATTGCTTCAACCCATCATATTTATTGATTTTTCGTTGTTCAGCATCATGAAGGGCTTCAGCATTATTATCAAAGGGGCAACAAACATCAATGATAAGTACTTTGTTATCCTCTTCAACAATAATGTCAGGACGTAAACGTGAGTTGGCGGCGCGAACTTGTTTGTCGGTAGTAATGGTACCATGTTGAACGGCGTTGGTGATACGGTCTACTATGGTGTTGTGTCTGCGAAGAATACTAGGCATGTTAGGAAGGCAGTGACACAAGACATGAGGAAGGGTCTCATCTGAAGTACAACGGCGACATTTTGGGCTAGCATTAGACCACCGACTCTTGACATTATTGAGTGGAAGGCAATTGAGTCGAGCACGATGGATGAAACGCCAGTCTCTGAAGCGGATATTGAGGCCATTGTATTGCCAAGTAGATCCATTGGCGAAGGTGTCAGTGGTAAGCGCCCGAGCAACTTTCCCTTGATCAGGAAGAGCAAATAGAGTAGAAGCGAATCGGTCTTGAACATGGAAATGCAGGAAACGACTGGCTTCTTTAGCAAGAACAGAACCAGAGTTTTGAGACGAAAGGACAGGAAGACCATTGTCATTGAATTTAATTTCAATACCAAGGCTACACTACACTACACTACACTACACTACACTACACTACACTACACTACACTACACCGCACCGCACCGCACCGCACCGCACCGCACCGCACCGCACCGCACCGCACCGCACCGCACCGCACCGCACCGCACCGCACTGCACTGCACTACACTACACTGCACTGCACTGCACTGCACTACATTCTTGTGCTATTGATTTTAGGATCTCACTCTGGAGCATGTCCATGGCTACCGGGGCTTTGACACGCGGAACAATGTTCACTATCTGGTCGACGGTGACTTGGTGTACCACACCGCCGCAACTGGTATCGTCTCTAATCCTAAAGATAGAACACAAACGTTCTACTTGGAGCACACAGATGACATTGTTTGCCTCTGTGTCAACAAACATCCAAAATTCAAGGTAAAATTCGTTTTACTTTATGCCAAAAGAGCAGATGTACGCTACACACATGACATTCTCTTTCAAAGATCTCTTTTTATGTACAACGCATTTTAGGAGCGGCTGTTCACCCTGGGCTAAAATTTAGCATGGTCGGCTGGACTGAAATTTCACGTCAGCTCTGCCATAATCTAGAGTTGGAAATTACATGATTGTAATTTCAGTTTTTAGCTACGCGAGCTCAAAATTTCAGTTTAAAAAGTTTAAAATTTCGAGCGCACAGCTCAAAAAACGTTCTGATATTGGTTGTTTTTGCTTTGATTCATTCACTTACAAATAAATATGACAATGTTATAAAAAATTCTATGTTTATTTTCTTTGCATATAAAATCTTATCCCATTATTTAGTATCTTTTTCTGACGTCGATATGTTTTATCACTTCTTAATTGCTGTAGAACGTGGTTGCTAGTGGACAGATTGGCAACGAACCCAATGCTCACGTCTGGGACTCGGCTAGCAAAGAAACGTTATCTATTCTTCAAAGTGCTCATTCGGTTGGCATCTGTTGTGTTGACTTCAGTTGCAGCGGCAAACTTCTTCTCACAGTTGGCTTGGATCAACTTCACACTGTTACTATCTGGAGATGGGCAGAAGGTCAGTATGTTGCTTATTACATTACATTACATTACATTACATTACATTACATTACATTACATTACGTTTCATTACATTACATTACATTACATTACATTACATTACATTACAGTACAGTACAGTACAGTACAGTACAGTACAGTACAGTACAGTACAGTACAGTACAGTACAGTACAGTACAGTACAGTACGGTACGGTACGGTACGGTACGGTACGGTACGGTACGGTACGGTACGGTACGGTACAGTAGACACCAAATATATAACAATCTTTTTAGGCTGAATTGGAAAAATGATTGTTCTACTTCTTACACATTGGTTTTTACTGTATTCTCTTCTGGTGTTGTTTTGTCTTGATCTTCAGGTTTAAAACTCGCCAGCACAAGCGGTCACACTCAGAGGATATTTGTGGCCGAGTTCCGTCCAGATTCCGACGTCAAGTTCGTCACTTGTGGTGTAAAACACGTGATGTTTTGGAGTCTCGCTGGAGGAGAGTTAGTTTGCAAACGAGGTGTTTTAACCAAACCGGAAGGAGACGAGTCTGAAGCAGCGCTTAAACTGCAGACTATGCTGTCCGTCGCTTTTGGAGCTGTAAGTCTTGTGTCTGTTTACTGTACTCTATACATTACTCTATACTGCAGTATTCTACTCTACTCTACTCTACTCTACTCTACTCTACTCTACTCTACTCTACTCTACTCTACTCTACTCTACTCTACTCTACTCTACTCTACTCTACTCTACTCTACTCTACTCTACTCTACTCTACTCTACTCTACTCTACTCTACTCTACTCCACTCCACTCCACCCCACCCCACCCCACCCCACCCACTCTACTCTACTCTACCCCACTCTACTCCACTTACTCCTCTACTCTACTCTATGTACTCTACTCTACTTTACTCCACTCCACTCCACTCCACTCCACCCCACCCCACTCCCACTCCACTCCCTCCACTCCACTCCCTCCCTCCACTCCACTCCACTCCCTCCACTCCACTCCCTCCACTCCCTCCCTCCCTCCCTCCACTCCACTCCACTCCCTCCACTCCACTCTACTCTACTCTACTCTACTCTACTCTACTCTACTCTACTCTACTCCCTCCTCCGCTCCACTCCACTCCACTCCACTCCACTCCGCTCCGCTCCACTCCACTCTACTCTATGTACTCATATTTTGTTTGTATTTGCTCTAGGATGACGTCACCTTTACAGGGTCAATGAGTGGAGATGTTTACATATGGCGTCAGCATGAGTTGGTCCGCATCGTCCAAAAGGCTCACAATGGTCCTGTCTTCACCTTGTTTACGACGTTAAGTGATGGTCTTATTGTCTCAGGAGGAAAAGAAAAGGGGTAATAAAAGTAACTGAAATGACCTGGCATGTTAGATATAGGAGTACACACAACATCCTGGCAGGTCACCACTTTTTCGCTTTGCTCTAGACTTGCTCCAAGTCCGCCTCTTAGCGCTAGTTTTTGCGGGCGGGTGGAAAGGCGGGAGAGCGGAAAAGCGGGAGGAAAGAGGCGGACTTGTTTCGCTTGCAGGTTTTTGAATCTAATTAAATATTCTGGCGGGAAATCGCTGAAATGTACATCGCCTTGTTTTGACGTGTATCGGGTTGTCGTACATGCAATGGAAAGTGGTTGTACCCCTATACTAAGACGTTTTCAAGAGTCTAACTCCAACTTCCAAAGAATGTTAAATCACGGATATTAGATACGTGATCCGAATTACGTCACCAGTCGAAAAATTCGCCGTTGAATTTTGGCGCGCTGCAGGCGGGAAAAGTCCTTTTCAACGAGGAACCGAAAGGTCAAAAATGTCGAAAGGTCAAAAATGTTTGAAAAGGACTTTGAGAAAGTGTAGCTTTGCTCTTGTATATCCAAAAACTCAGCACTCTACTTTAATTATCACAGTATAGATTGCTGTACCCATCTAACCATCTTTACTTTGCACGTTTATTTCTTAGCAATTTAAAAGACGGTGGAGCCGTGAAACTGTGGGACCAAGAAATGAAAAGATGTCGGTCATTTAACCTTGGTAGTGGAGCTCCAATTGATGTTGTGAAATCTGTTTGTCGACAAAAGGTATTTATGGGGTTGTTAAAAGCAGAATTACCACCCCAACAATATAGTGTTATAAGAAAAATTATTATTTTAATTAATTATTAACCAAGAACCCGGTGTGGACGTGAAAGTACATTGCTCTGAGGTTTACGTGAAATAGAATCGATATGCTAAATCTACTGGTTTCGTTTTTTGGTTTATAGGGAAATATATTGGTCGGAACAAAATCTGGAGATATTTACGAAATAACAGAAAAGACTTCCAGTTCACAAGTAAGTGCCATAGAGTAGATATTTTAGACTGACGGACCGTCCGATCCACCGACTGAATGACCGACTCGCCGACCTACAGACAGACAGACAGACAGACAGACAGACAGACAGACAGACAGACAGACAAACAAACAAACAAACAAACAAACAAACAAACAAACAAACAAACAAACAAACAAACAAACAGACAGACACAGACACAGACACAGACACGGACGGACGGACGGACGGACGGACGGACGGACGAACGAACGAACGAACGAACGAACGGACGGACGGACGGACGGACGGACGGACAGACAGACAGACAGACAGACAGACAGACGCCGACCTACGAACCAACCAACCAACGGACAGACCGACCGACCGACCGACCGACCGACCGACCGATTGACTGACTGACTGACCATAGTCCCTAGAATTATATTGTCTGGAGACGCGGCGAACATCAAAGCGGTTAACAATAAGCTACAATTTAGGTTGAGGGTGGCAAATAAGGAGCACAATCTTTTGTTTTACGTTCATTAATATTTATAAAGCAACGATGCTATTGGTTGATTGCTTCATTATACCAAAAATACAATGTGTTCAGCAAGCGTTAAGGTGAAATAAGGTGCACAAACGTGAACAAAAACCTAGAACAAAGACTTTGGCCGCGTTTCCAGACAATTTATTTCTAGGGACTATGGACTGACTGACTGACTGACTGACCGACCGACCGACCGACCGACCGACCGACCGACCGACCGACCGACCGACCGAGCGGCTGACCAACTGTCAATCAGCTAGCTATCCAGTTTGATTTGAGTTAGCGTAAGTCACCAAGGCTGACGTTATTGGACCTTGGAAATGTATATTCACTATATGTAATTTTCGTTGTAACTTGACTTTCACGTCTTTTTCCTCTTTCAGCCTTTTGTCAGCAGTCACACAGAAGGTGAAATCTGGGGTCTGTGTGCTCACCCAGAAAAGGACGTTTTTGTAACTGGTAGCGATGACAGGACCGTAAGATTATGGGATTTATCGAAAAAGGTGAATAACTAAAGTGATGGGTACATTTATTTTAGT
Organism: Corallium rubrum; assembly: GCA_964035015.1. NCBI lineage: Eukaryota > Metazoa > Cnidaria > Anthozoa > Scleralcyonacea > Coralliidae > Corallium > Corallium rubrum. Next base: position 8,901,876 of record OZ036002.1, read on the forward strand.
TAATAAATATCTGTAATAATCCGTTTCTGGTTCTCATTACCGTGTGGGTTTAATGTAGTATTCCCAGTTTTGAGGCTCGATATTTATTTTCGGTTTTAGACCTTAATCACTGTTGTCGAGTTTGAGTCTGGTGTGAGATCTGTTTGTATTTCATCTGACGGTGAGATGGTGGCAGCTGGCTGTAAAAATGGTGAATTTGTGCTTTTGAACATCGCGAATTTGAAAACGATCACCAAGAAACGTGACCGCAAAGAAGCTATTCAAGACATAAGGTGAGACTAGTGGTGTAAGAAAATTCCGGCTGACAGTAACAATGACGACAACAACACCGACAACAGAAACTTGAGCTTTGAAACGACTTTGACAACAATTGCACGAGTTTATATTTAAAAGTAGTAACGACGTCAACCAACGAACTATACGATAAATAATTATGTATAACCAATACATAATCAATGTGTAATCAATATAAAATTTTTATAATCAATATATAATCAAAATATAATTAATTGTAGACAATATATGATCAAAATGTTGTCTTTCAGATTCAGCCCCGATGGTCGTTTCCTAGCGATTGGTTCAGATGACAATGCTGTAGATTTTTATGAAATAATTTCTGGTCGACCTCTGAACAGAGTTGGTTATTGTAAAGATATTCCCAGCTTCGTCACGCAGATGGACTTCTCAGCTGATGGCAAATATATACAGGTAATAGAGTGGACATGTTGTTGGCATACCTGTCTGTCTGTCTGTCTGTCTGTCTGTCTGTCTGTCTGTCTGTCTGTCTGTCTGTCTGTCTGTCTGTCTGTCTGTCTGTCTGTCTGTCTGTCTGTCTGTCTGTCTGTCTGTCTGTCTGTCTGTGTCTGTCTGTGTCTGTCTGTGTGTCTGCTGTGTCTGTGTCTGTGTCTGTGTCTGTGTCTGTGTCTGTGTCTGTGTCTGTGTCTGTGTCTGTGTCTGTGTCTGTGTCTGTGTCTGTGTCTGTGTCTGTGTCTGTGTCTGTGTCTGTCTGTCTGTCTGTCTGTCTGTCTGTCTGTCTGTCTGTCTGTCTGTCTGTGTGTGTGTGTGTGTGTGTGTGTGTGTGTCTAAAAACCTGTGAAGAAATTCAGCATACATCTCCTGGAACGAAGATAGCAATATCAGAGCTAACGACTCGACAAGATTCGAATGAGCTTGAACAAAAGCGTATCGACGTAAACAAGATTTTACGATCGTTTGCTAAAACAAGAGACTGGAAAGTTATTGCTCATAACAATATTGATCCAAGCTGTCTTAACAAGAGAAAACTGCATATGAACGTTCGTGGAACAATTAATTTAGCAAAAAACTTTAAAAATTACTTAACTAATCAGCATTGACCAACTTACGGAAGCAATGGTGAGACAAACATTAGCCTAAAAATTCCAGAGGTAAGAGGTTTTAAAATGGTCTCATTAAATATTGCAAGCCTGTTACTACACATAGATGAAATTAGAGCATGGTTGCACAATGAAAATGTTGATTTTATCGCCCTTAATGAAACGAGGCTAGACAGTACTATTGCCGATAATCAAGTAAAACTTGAAAACTATGACATAATCAGAAATGACCGTAATCGAAACGGTGGAGGCGTTTGTGTTTACCTAAAAAATCACATTAATTACCGGGTGCGAACTGATTTAATGCCAAATGAGACTGAAGCTATTGTAATTGAAATTCTAAAACCAAATAGTAAACCGTTTATTGTGATTTCGGCATATCGACCACCGTGCCTTAATCCGGACATTTTCTTTGAGAAAACATCAAACACTATAAAAACATTAGATCTAAAAGATATGGAAATCTTTCTATTAGGAGACTTAAATTGTGATTTACTTTGCACGCGAAATTACCGTGCAACTTCACTCTTAAAATCATTCTCCGAGGTATACCAACTAGAACAACTTATTAACGAGCCAACTCGGTGTACCCAAAATACTAAGACTTTGATTGATGTTATTTATACCAACCGTCCAAATAGAGTTGTTGCATCGGGAGTGTTACACTTGGGTATAAGTGACCATAGTCTGATATACACAATAAGAAAGATATCTATTCCGAATAAGACTTCACACAAACGTATTAACATTCGAAACTTTAAGAAATTTAATGCTAATCTCTTTAGAAACGACTTACGTAATATTCCATGGGAAAATATTGATGAAATAGAAGATATTAACGACCGATGGGATTTATGGAAAGGAATGTTTTTATCAGTAGTTGATAAACATGCCCCGTACAAAACTAAACGGATAAGAAACAAAAAGAGTCCTTGGATGACTCCTGACATTAAGAAACTTTTAATAGAACGGGACAAACTAAAACATTTAGCTGTTAAAACAAATAACAATGAAGACTGGAGAAGTTATAAAAAAGCAAGAAATGATTGTAATGCTAAGATAAAGAAAATTAAAACCAATTATTATCAACATCTTTTCAAAACGATTTCGGGAAACTCAAAAGAAACTTGGAACTCGATAAATGAATTGATGTCTCGAAAATCAAAATCCGACACCATTTCCTGCCTAAAATATGAAACTAAGACTATTTCTAATCCAGCGGAAATATCTGAAATTTTTAATAAGCACTTTTCAGAAATTGGTAAAAAACTATCAGAAACACAAACACCAGCAGAAAAATCTTACCAGGATTATTTACAACCAGTTTCATCAACGTTTAATCTAAGTCCAACGACACCGAGTACGATTTTTAAACTATTAACCTTAGTACCAGTAAATAAAGGAGCTGGCCTCGATAAAATTCCTGGTAAATTATTAAAAGAAGCTGCATATATCATTTCAGGATCACTCTGTAATTTATTTAATTATTCTATACATACTAGTGTGTTTCCTGATGATTGGAAATTAGCAAGGGTCACACCAATTTATAAAAATGAAACCAAAGAAAATGTAAATAATTATAGACCAATTTCTGTTTTAAGTTGCATATCAAAAATTTTTGAACGCATTATTTACGACCAACTGCACACATACTTAAACGAGAATAACTTACTCTCCAGTTGTCAATCGGGCTTTAGGCCACTTCATTCCACGAGTGTGGCTCTCCTAGATGCGACAACTGAATGGCTTAAAAATATGGACCAAGGACGTCTTAACTCGGTAGTATTTTTAGACTTAGCCAAAGCATTTGATACCGTAAACCATGATATTCTGCTTGATAAATTACGGTATTATGGAATAAGTCCACAGACTTTGACTTGGTTTAAATCATATCTGTGCAATCGTTTTCAAATATGTAAAGTTAATGGTTGTCTATCAAGCAGTCGCGTAATTAAGTGTGGCGTTCCACAAGGCTCTATCCTTGGTCCATTAATGTTTCTTGTATATATTAATGATCTACCGCGTTGTATGCAACATTCCACTGTTCGAATGTATGCTGATGATACAAATATCACAACAACCGGAGCATCACTACAAGAAATAGCTTATCTTGCCAACCAAGATCTAAAAAATGTTAATGAATGGTTGAAGGCAAACAAGCTTAATATTAATGCCACAAAAACAGAGCACATGTTTATTGGATCTGACCATAGTCTTGCCAAAATTAGAAATATTCCTTATTTATTTTTGGATGGAAAACCTATAAACCGAGTTAGGGTTACCAAATCGTTAGGAGTATATATAGATGAAAGGTTATCATGGATAGATCATATTGATCATCTTTCTAAAAAAATATGTGCTGCTATCTCTGGCCTTCGCCAAGTAAAACAGTTTGTTCCACTGGAAACATCGCAAACAATATATAAGTCGTTAATTCAACCATTATTTGACTATTGCGATGTAGTATGGGACAACATGCCAATTACAACTGCTACTAGATTACAAAAGTTGCAAAATCGGGCAGCACGAGTAATTACAAGCCAGGGCTATGAGGTCAGATCTAGTGAACTAATAGATCAATTGCACTGGAAAAGGCTATGCCATTCACGTGCTGAACACATGACAATAATGATGTATAAGGTATTAAATAATATGGCACCCTCTTACCTACGAGACCATTTTAAAATCTATACCTTAGATAATACTTATGCATTACGAAATAAAGAAATGTCACTCGTCTTACCAAAACCACTCACTGAGTATTTGAAAAAGACGTTTATTTATAGAGGCGTACAAATCTGGAACGAATTACCAAGTCAAATGAGATGTGAAATTAGTCTTAATAATTTTAAGAAATCTCTCTCATCACTTGCTTCCTCAAATTAACTTTTTAAAAACTTTTTAAATATCTTCGGCTTTCTTGGAAAGCAGTTTTGTAAAAAACTGAAGAAACTCCGAATGCAAATAAATATTTCTCTCTCTCTCTCTCTCTCTGTGTGTCTGTGTGTCTGTGTGTCTGTGTGTCTGTGTGTCTGTGTGTCTGTGTGTCTGTGTCTGTGTCTGTGTCTGTGTCTGTCTGTCTGTCTGTCTGTCTGTCTGTCTGTCTGTCTGTCTGTCTGTCTGTTTGTTTGTTTGTTTGTTTGTTTGTTTGTTTGTTTGTTTGTTTGTTTTGGTTGTTTGTTTGTTTGTTTGTTTGTTTGTCTGTCTGTCTGTCTGTCTGTCTCTGTCTGTCTGTCTGTCTGTCTTATGGTAGTTGAAGTTGCCATGCATGACTCGTGGTAGTCAAACGTTATGTGTTATAATGATACATTTTAGGTGTCTACCGGCTCGTATGAAAAACTTGTGTTCACTGTACCTAAAGGAGTTCCAGTGACGTCTCCGAAAGAAATCGATGACATTACATGGGCGTCTTGGACCAGGTAAGTGAAATGGACTGATTGAGCGAGGGAGTGAGTGAAGGAGTGAGCGAGCTAAGGTGGGTGGGTGTTTGAGAGAGCGACAAATTGAGTGAAATATTGCCTCCTTCGGTCTTTTTACCCAGTGTCTTAGGCAAGGAAGTTCTTGGAATCTGGCCACGAAACGCCGACAAAGCGGATGTAAACTGCTCCAATTTGTCTCACTCTGGCAACGCCTTAGCTACGGGCGATGACTTCGGATTTGTAAAGTTATTTGAATTTCCAGTTACTGAGAAATTTGTAAGTATGTGATGTAGTGTAGTGTAGTGTAGTGTAGTGTAGTGTAGTGTAGTGTAGTGTAGTGTAGTGTAGTGTAGTGTAGTGTAGTGTAGTGTAGTGTAGTGTAGTGTAGTGTAGTGTAGTGTAGTGTAGTGTAGTGTAGTGTAGTGTAGTGTAGTGTAGTGTAGTGTTGTAGTGTGGTCTGGTCTAAGTGCATTAGACAAATGTTTTACATAGCCTTTTTTGGTTTGTTCCCAGTCTCCGTCAAAGCGCTACATTGGCCATTCAGCTCACGTGACCAACGTCCGATTCTCTCACGATGACAGGTTCCTTCTGAGCACTGGTGGAGATGATTGCAGGTAAAAGTTGCCTTGAGAAAGGAATTGACGTTCTAACAACCTTTTTCCTTAAATTTTAGTTTGCTTTATCAAGCTATAAATGCTCAGGGAAACGTTTTTATTAATGCCTGTGTCCCTGTCTGGTACATTGTTTTCAAAATTAAAAAGAAAATGGCTTAAAGTGTCTATGAAGTGAAAAATACATTGGCATTTTTGTTGTTTTATTGTACAGAGGGGCATGACAGGAGCACTCACTGAAAATTTCAAGAGAATCTGATGCGTAGTTTTCGCGCTATCAACTCTCAAAATTTGCCGTGGATAGTTTGTTTTAGGGGAAATTTGAGCTTCTTGGTAACAATGCCTTATGACGTACGCAGATGGATCATTAATAGTGAAAGCTATTGTTCTTATGCATAGTTGTCCATTTGCGTACGTCATAAGCATTGTTTCCGAAAGCCCAATTTTTCTCCAAGAACGAACTAGCCACGGCAAATTTTGAGAGTTGATAGCGCGAAAACTACGCATCAGATTCTCTTGAAATTTTCAGTGAGTGCTCCTGCCATGCTCCTCTGTACAATAAAACAACAAAAATGCCAACGAATTTTTCATTTCAGACACTTTAATGGTTTGAGCGTCTGGCTAGCATTCGGAATGTTGTGGGTTTGAGTACCGTCTGCGACAGCTTGTACAACCTCGTACCCAGGGTCTTTTGGGCGGGGGCGGGGAGCGGAGAAAAGACCCTGGGTACGAGGTTACAGCTTGTACAGCAAAAACTTAAAGAACTATAATTAAGAGTTGTGTTGCCGTCCGTCACGAGTTAGCAGCCCCTTATGTTCGTTCGTTCGTTCGTTCGTTCGTTCGTTCGTTCGTTCGTTCGTTCGTTCGTTCGTTCGTTCGTTCGTTCGTTCGTTCGTTCGTTCGTTCGTTCGTTCGTTCGTTCGTTCGTTCGTTCGTTCGTTCGTTCGTTCGTTCGTTCGTTCGTTCGTTCGTTCGTTCGTTCGTTCGTTCGTTCGTTCGTTAGTTAGCTCGCGTTTATATGAACGAATTTCATCCGGCCTACCAGGATGATTATAGATGGCGTCGGCATCCCTTTGAAAAATCATCCCGGTAAGCGGGCCAGCCCGGTTACCGGGATAGCCCGGTAAGCGGATGATTTCTGGCTCGCGTTTATATGAATGAATTTCATGTAATATGTAATATGAGTCGGGAAATTTTCATCCCGCTTACCGAGATCTCGCCTCTTTCAAGTGAGATCTCGCTAACCGGGCTAGCCCACTTGGCCATATAAACGCAGAGGAATTTTTAACAGGAAAATAACTTCACAGTGAGATCTCGCTAAATATAGTAAGAAGCGAAGGCCCTTCGTCAGAGAGAAACGTGACGGCATGAAATCTGTTTCGGCAGTATATCTAACCCATGATCTAATCTATTTCGATTGTTGTTTCAACACTGCCTACGCCGCATGCTACTTTTATTTCACCCTTATTGTTAGTTACATCATTAATGGCAGCTTTCTAATAATATATGATAGTCTCTTTACAAAAGATTTATTATTAAAGGCCTATTTTCTCTTTTTTAGTATCTTTGTCTGGAAGTGCCACTAGAAACTCTCTTTAAATACAGAAAGCAACTACTTGGTGCATATTTATGAAGCTTTAATTTTTAATGTATAGATGGTACCCTTATAGAATAAGTAATATAATAATAATAATTTATTGTCGAGAAAATCATCTTTAATTATGTATTATTTATTGAACATAAATGAAACTCGATTTTCGTTCGTTGGTTATTAACAGTACTTCCACTCGACTAAAGCAAAATTTCCTTTTTTTTATCCTACTTTTTAGCAAAATTTACTTCCCAAAATCTGAAATTTCCTTCCAGTTTTCCCTCCAAAATCTCTTATAAATCCTTCTTCTAATGATTAAAATTTGCAGTGTTTCCACAATGCAATATCCAAACTTCCTGCTCCGGTCTTAAAATTTCCTGAAATTTCCTGTAAATGAGATGTTATTTCCTTGAAATTTCCTAATTAATAGAAGGCAATTTTTTACGGTATTGCCGTGTTTAGGCTAACTCCGTTGGCTTGAAGTTATTACACACATACAGCCAGACTTGCATCCTGGGAAGGTATTGCTGCTAGGCTCAGGCCCCGGGATCGCGTATAGCCATATCGTATCACATTTCTTCAAATTTTCTGATTTTTATTTTTCCAGATCAGGGACCACGGAGCGATTTTTGTATTTGGGGGGGCTAGGCACTCCCCCACGGCGGCATAAAAGAGGGGATAAAAAAGCGAGCGCTTATTAAAGATGCTTGAAAATTTTAGGGGGGTACGGGGGTATGCTCCCCCGTGAAATTTTGAAATCTAGAGTCTCTGAAATGCCATTTCCTGCATTTTAGGGGGAAGAATTTACAGAATTCTGAAAGCCAGAAAACTCTCAAAAAACCATGCTGACCATGCTTAGTTTGTTTGTTTGTATGTATGTTTACATTAATAGACTAATATTTCTGTATTAGAAACACAAGAACAAAAGGTCAACACAACAAATTGTCAGTAACAAATTCTAACAATCCGAAATTCTGCTGATGCAACTCGTAGGGCTGAAATTCGGGGTATGGCTGCGGCCAGAAAATTTTGAACTTTGGGTCCTCTGAATTGGCTAAAAATGCATCGTTAGAGCAGAATCATACTAACAACTGGAGAAACATACAAGCTGAGATTTATGACTTGCATCATATCTTTCACCTCACTGATCTCAAATAATAGACTCATTATACTGGATAGAGCATCCGGTGCTCGCTGTGAAGTCGGAATAAATTAGCGGCGGCCATTTCAAGTGGGACCCACTTGGTTTTCAACAGCCAATTTTAAGTTCTCCAATAGCGACAGAGACATGTCACAAACATTTTGCTGATTTTCGTTAAAAATCCGATCATTTAAAGCAAAAACCAGAGGCGAAAACTATGATTCAGCAATATTGTGGGTCCCACCGGATATGGCCGCAGCGAGATATTTAGCCTCACTTCCGACTTCAATTTTTGCCACGCGCGAAACAATATCTATTCACCTTTTTTTCCCCCCCCCCCCCCCCCCCCCCCCCCCCCCGCTTCCGTGGTCCCTGCAGATACGCTTGGCGCCTATCTTTTATTTGCTTAACCAATTCAAAAACAATAAAGTACAAGTTAAACATTCAAAAATCTTAAAATAAAACTTAAATGGTAGTCCCGCTGGGCCGTCTTGCACGTACGCGCACACATGAACTTACACGTCACGTGTTGTGATGCTCAATGGCATGGTAACAATATAATAATATTCATTTCTCACTGAATATTCCAAGTTCGTTAACTTGGGGCCTGGGCATAGAAGCAAAACTCCAAAATACTGCAACAAATTATTAACAAAAGTACTTTTTATATTTTTTTTTACTTTTGCTGAAATTTCCTGAATTTCCTTGGATTTCCTTCAATTTTCCTTCATCCTGAAAAATTCCTTTTTACAATGAAATTTCCTGCAATCAGGAAATTTCCTGCAAAGTGGAAACACTGAAAATTTGGATCGTCTTCACCATGCCAGTTTGCTTTCGAGTGCACGCAAAGCTCGCAATGAGAAAATACGAATGTGGTCCGAACATTTCCGACGTTTTCCGATGTCCAGAAAGCGAGTTATTTTTGTATCTGGGCAAGCGCAGATGCAAACACAAATTAGACAACAGCCATTTTCAGTTTTTAAATGTGAAATTCTGCTCAACTAACAATTCGCAATTACATTCCCAGACTATATAACTAATAAAGATAAGCTTCAAGTTTACAAAAATTTTACAAACTCTTTTAGTCAAATTTAGTCCTTTGGAAACTAGAATAATTCTCAGATAAAGGTTTGAAACATAATGTCATGATCACTGCACGCTTTGTACCGGTTTGCAGTTGCAAGTGAGGTGGAACTGGAGCCCCATCATCAACCTCATCTTTTGATGAGGTTTGATTCTGGACTCGAGTCAATCATTCTTTGCAGGAGTTATATGCCAAGGGTACATTCCGTGTTTGCTAACGCCAGATATCTCCGGGTCTCCGGCGTGGACTTGTCCTCGTGCTTGGCTTGCCAAAATTTGATATCTTGGGTATTGGCGTACGCACTTGTTCAGTCTTCTTGGCGTGCAAACAAATGTGACCAGCACTTTGCCTCTTTTGGCGTATTATTTTCTTATTATTTTGCGTATTATTACTTATTATTTTCAAATGTGCATGGCGTACCAAAAGGTCCGATAAAAAAATAATTGGCAGTCTTGGTAAAGCTCTGAGCCTCGTCACCAATCTCCGGCGTGAGATTCGCTAGAAAATAGAAATTGCAAACATTGAGCCTGCGCTATTAGTGTAGCAGTCTTCTGCTTAAAACTCTATTTAACGCCACGCAGCCCGAGCGGGATCGCGACAACCACAACGGCTGCGAGGGAGACTACGCATCATATTACTACTCGTGTTTTTAATTTATACACGTTTTTGAACCCAAAAGTAAAAAATAAGCAGTTTCAACAACTTCTAATTACTGAAAAAGTTCGAATTTCAAAATTTCCTTCCATTTTCCTTCCATATGACCAAATTTCCTTCCAATTTCCTTCCAAATTTTATTTCCTTTTTTTTTCCTTCCAAATGCCAAAATTTCCGATCCTTTTGGAAGGAAATTTCTTTCCAAGTGGAAGCACTGGTTATTAATGACCGTGGGTGCACATGCGCAGTCAGGGGAGTGGAGGTGGCAGAAATTTCGACAAGACATGAATGAGTTTGTTTTTTTTATTTTCTTTGAGAACAATTCGGAAAGAAACTGTTATATTTTCACATGTTTTTCATATTTACTTATATGTGAACGGTCTTGTACACATATTTTGGGCCCCTGTGGCTAGCCGCCGTGTAACTTCGGAAAATTATCGGATAATGATCGCCACTGCTTCGACTCTACCTCGGTTCCCCGAGGGATAATATAATTATATAAATAAAGAATTACAACGTGGAACATGCCAAGTTGGAAGCTTCAAGCCAAGCTTCAAGCTTCATTGAGCTTTTTCAATTTCAACGGTCAACACATCTTTAGCGTGAAATTCTTCTAAAAGGTAAGTCCTACTCTTCTGTCTTGTGCTTTAATTGCAATTATTAAACGTGTATTGGAGTTTGAAGCGGGGAAATATTGAAATATCGGAATGGTATTTGATCCTGGAGTTGTACTTTGTTACCACGTACGACCAGAAAGCAATTCAAACAAAGCATTCACGTTTCGAGCGAAAGTCTTTTATGAAAGTGACTGTATCTCTGATAGACGTTTGCTCGAAGCTTGGTTATTTGTTTATCTGTTTTCTGTCAAGGTGGTGTTTTGTGTAACTGTCCCAGCGGCAAGCAATTAGGTGTTCAGTTATGTAATAACATTTACAAATGTTATTGTGTTTCTTGCTTTAATATTTCTCTGTCTTAGAAATGCTACCTATAGACTACCGTCCCGATTCTCTTGTCCGTATATATGTGCAAAACGGTTGAGCGTATCAACTATAAATGTTTAATTTCGAAACCAGCATTCGTGGGTTTTGTTGTCGTGTCAAATGTCAACGGGTTCGAAAGCTCCAAGTTTGGGAAATTCTCAAAATTTGAATACTTAATTTGAAATTCATCCTTGCATTTTTCTTTGTGGTTGTGGGAAGTTAATTACTGGGAATCGCATGCTAAATGAATCACATGTTTTTTTATGTAAAGGATTCTACTATATGAAGTGGTAAGATCACAGATATTATATAGCTAATTGCAGCTAAAAAGGACATGCAGTGCCTTGTTTGGTGCTAAAAATGTCGCGTTAAAAATGTCGGGTCAAAAACGTCAATGGGGGACTTTTGAAGACTAATTTTGAGATTCTTCCAAATCTGTTGTGTGTGTGTGTGTGTGTGGTATGTAATAATGATTCCAAGTGCTCACCTCACACCGCTAGCTGGTCAAATAGTTTACAAGTATGTGAATGTGTTTTTATCTTTTCTTGCATTAGTTCGCTCTGGAGACTTTATTCGTCTCATAGCTACTATGTGTTAGGTCCACATAATAATTTGGGTTAGGTTTAGGAATGGTTCAATGGGGTTAAGGTTAATTTGGAGGTTACAGGTAGTGTTGGTTAGCACTACTTGAAACAACCAGAAACCATCATATATATTTTAAAATCACAATTATCTATATGAAAACTGTTATGTAGAAATTAGAACAACATATACCAATGACATCATATACCAATGATGTCATATACTGATGACATCATATAACGATGATGTCATATAATGATCACCTCATCATTTTGTTCCCCCCACAATTGGATCTCTAGGAACTCTAGTGAGATCAAATCAAATAAACAATTATGAGCCATAATTGAGTATTAAAATGTATATTTGACCAATTCATCTTTCTGTTTGTACTGTAGATTCATGATAAATGATAATGCATTTCTACGTTAATTTTAGAGCCATCGATGCCAGTTGCTGGGTTTGTTTAAGTTAGAACTTTGCCTTTGAGCTTGAGATGTTTCATTTAAGAGCCAGCCATGTCAAGTCTGTCAGCTTTCGGCAGTTTTCTCGCCTTGGAGGAGTTCAGTGCACTAGGTATTTCCAAAGTGGCAACCCACGTCTCTCTGAGACTACCACCATAAACAAACTGATGGTAGCAAACCGTGGGGAGATTGCAATACGAGTGTTTCGAGCTGCCAATGAGATTGGCATTCGAACAGTGGCTGTCTACTCTGAACAGGATGCTAACCACATGCATCGCCAGAAAGCAGATGAAGCTTATTTGATTGGTAAAGGACTGGCTCCTGTTGCAGCCTATTTGGAAATACCAGAAATAATTCGTGTAGCAAAGGTACATGTGCTATATTTAACCCTTTCACTTCCAAATACAGAATTTTCTGTACTTCATTATTTTAATCTGCCTACCATATTTTCTGGATGATAACCCATGGGTTATCTCTTAATTTTGTTGGGAAACATAATTAGTGTGGGTATTAATAGGGTGGTGCAGGTAATCTGTTGAATTCTTAAGACGATGCCATCACAAAGACCGGAGACCCCAGGGTGCATTCCATGCAAGTCTCATGCTGGAGATTGGCGACAAGGCTCAGAGCTTTACGCTAAGGCTACCAATTATTTTTTACTGGACCTTTTGGTACACCATGCACATTTGAAAATACTGTAATAAGTAAACATACGCAAAATAATAAGAAAATAATACACCAAAAGAGGCAAAGTGCTGGTCATATTTGTTTGCATGCCAAGAAGACTGAACAAGTGCATACACCAAGATATCAAATTTTGGGTAACTCATGCCAAGCACAAGGACAAGTCCACACCAGAGATATCTGGTGTAGCAACAGGGAATGCACCCTGGTGGAGACTAAGGATTCTACTTTCATCTTGCAATGTTAAGCCTGTTTTTCACGAGGTGTAATTTTGCACACAGAGTGGAAATTTTCTTTGTCTTGTGATTTCTCAGGTGGAACTAATTAGAAAAGACAAAGAAAAATTCCACTCCGCGCACAAAATTCTGCCTAGTGGAAAACTGGCTTTAGTGATTGTTATCAAAACACCTCTGGTTATCAAGTGACATTTCAAAACAGTTACAATCCTGTAATGTGAAAGGGACAATCTTCTGTGGCTTTTATTTACTGGTGACAGTGATCACTAATGGTTTAATTAGAAAGGCTGGAATTGATGGCTTGATCTTGAAAGTGGTGACTCCCTTGACGACTCCGACGATGATGATGACATTGAGTGCTGGGCTTCAAACCTTCCTGCAGACATCTTAACAGTGACAGACAGTGAGGACGAAGAGTTTGAGGGATTTTAGTTTAAGTTGACATTTAGGATTTTAGGTACTTGTATGCATGGCTTATTCGCACATCTTCTCCAATATTAGCTACTTTACTTTTAGTCTTAATAAATTTTTTCAACTATCAATATGGCAGTTAAAAAGCATGGGCAGGGTACAGCCCGAAGTATCACATGGGGATCCTGTATTAATAAATTTAAACAGTTATTTTTGTTCAGTTGTTAAACTGTTGTTGTTCACTCTATCTAGGAACGTGATGTTGATGCCATTCATCCAGGTTATGGTTTCCTATCCGAACAAGCTGACTTTGCTCGATCTTGCATCAAAGCTGGTATCAAGTACATCGGACCAACACCAGAAATCCTTGCAACAATGGGGGACAAGATTGAAGCGAGGGCGACTGCAATTGAAACTGGTATCAAAGTTATCCCGGGCACTGATCATCCTGTCGATGACCTGGAAAGTGCTCGAGATTTCTGTGCAAACCAATCTGGCTTTCCCATCATGTTGAAGGCAGCATACGGAGGTGGAGGCAGAGGAATGAGAGTTGTGCGGAACATTGATGAATTGGAGGAGTTGTTTGGTTTGGCTCGGAATGAGGCTTTGGCTGCCTTTGGTGATGGTTCTTTGTTCATTGAAAAATATATTGGTGAGTCAATCATTTTAACCTTTCGACTCCCACAAAACCTCTTGTAGTCAAAGTCAGACTCAATGGGTTAACTGGGCCCACATGCCCATCTCTCTTCCTATTGCTGCCTAGTAGTAGGATGTCTGAGGATTCTCCCTTTGATGATCAAGTAAAATTGTGTGGCAATAGACTGAGAGTAAAACAATAAAGGACCTGTTTTTGGCCAGCTCATAGAGTTATCCTAGGGGGGGGGGAATGAAAAATATTGAAAAAAATTGTTTGCAGATGCTGATAAGATGAAATACATTGTTTGCAAACATAAGTAAAAAACAAAATGTTTGCAGAGCAGTGATGAAAGCCCCATGATTTAATATTTGTTACCAACTCATCTCTGTTCATCAGTAGCGTAGCCAAGAGAGCAGTGGCAGATTACCAGTTTCCAGGCCTGTGAGCTAAATAATATTCACGGGCCTTTACAACGATATTTTCTGGAAATTTTTTTGAATTTAGAGTCTCGGAAATGCCATTTCCTGCATTCTGAGGCAGTGTACGATACGGCCCTGATATTCGTATAACAACTAATCTTAATGAAAAATCCATTCTCTGGAAATTACGGGCCTCTTGCAAGCTTGGGCCTGTAGGCTTCAGCCTACTCAGCCTACTGGGTAATCCACCACTGCAAGAGGGGGGTGCCCTGAAAAATTTTTCATCCCCCTCCCTCCAGAAAAATAATGGTTTGTCCCTAAAAGCGGTTTTACCATTGGTTCCGAAGAGGTGTGCTTTTTCTGAGCTCACTTCCGATTCGGTCTGAGCACACCACCTTTGAACCAATTGTTTTATAATTATTGTGTGATTCTTATTAATGTGATCTGTATTATAATATTTAATAAAATCATTCTAAATATTTAATATTGTTTTAATACCAAAAAGCATTTTCTTCAGCACTTACCTGCATTGGAAAGTTATGAAATTAATATCAAAGAAGCATTTTCATCAAAATGCCATTTGTAGCCATAGGTTAACTTGTAGGTGGTATGGGATAAAAACCAAACGCACTTGCAGGTTCGGTGCATCCGGGATTGACACACCTTGCTACGCTTGGTGGGTTTGGGGACCTGCCAGCCCTATGCTCTGTGGGTTTGGCGACCTGCCAGCCCTATACACTTGGTGGGTTTGGGAACCTGCCAGCCCTATACACTTGGTGGGTTTTGGGACCTGCCAGCCCCCCTCGGTGCGTCAATCCCGGATGCACCTCCCTGCAAGTATGTTTGTTATAGAATGAGTTAATCACTTGTCAACCCATTGCTGTCAAATTAATATCTTTCTCTAGAAAACCCACGACATATTGAAGTACAAATTCTCGGTGATGGATATGGTAATGTTATTCATCTTTACGAGCGTGATTGCTCTGTTCAAAGGCGGCATCAGAAGATAGTGGAGATAGCTCCAGCTCCATCACTCGACCCAGCTTTAAGAGATGCTATAACAAGTGATGCTGTGAAGTTGGCGAATTTTGTTGGCTATCAAAATGCTGGAACTGTTGAGTTTTTGTTGGATGAACACGGAGATTATTACTTCATAGAAGTGAATGCAAGACTTCAAGTTGAACACACAGTTACTGAAGAAGTTACTGGGTATGCACTGCAATATTGGGTGGGTGGGTGGGTGGGTTGGTTGGTTGGTTGGTTGGTTGGTTGGTTGGTTGGTTGGTTGGCTGGTCGGTTGGTAAGTCGGTTGGTTAGTTGGTTAGTTGGTAATTGATTGATTAATTGGTTGGTCAGTTGGTTGGTCAGTTGGTTGGTCAGTTGGTTGGTTAGTTGGTTGGTCAATCAATCAGTTGGCTGATTAATTGATCGAAATAGTGAAAAAAGACATGACAATCAGAGGAAGAAAAAAGAAGGGCTAACCTTTGTAAAAAGAATTCCTTAAACGATCATAATGATGATTATACTGCTGTCTTTTGTGTTTTTCAATACCTTAGTGTGGACTTGGTTCAGGCCCAGATTGCAATTGCTCAAGGCAAAAGTCTACAAGATCTTGGTCTTACTCAGGACAAGATTAATGTGACAGGAGCATCAATCCAGGCCCGTGTTACCACAGAGGACCCTGCTAACAATTTTACACCTGACACTGGAAGAATTGAGGTACGCGAGAGTTCAACATGTTATGTACAGATAATGAGTGCTTTCATTCGAATGCAGGAATATTCCAGCTTCTGTTTTAATAATTAATTTATATAGTGGGTAATTGAGGTAGCCTTGCAGTTGTGAATATATGCACATGCACATGGGTATTTCAAGGGCAAACATAGGTACGCATTCGTACATGCGTATATATCTTTGTGGCGATCTTGTTCCCAGAGCCCGCGATCCTTATGGACCTGAAGTACGTATAGTTCCAGTCTTAGTGATGGATTTATAGGTATTAGGTATCATAGCTATCTGCTATCATATGACTCATAGATATATGATTCATATGTTAGCTATCATATGATTCATAGGTATTAATAGGTATAAAAAAAATTTTCTGGTGGGCTTTGCCCCCTACCTCCAGTCCCACCACCAACCTCGTACCCAGGCTCTTGCTCGGCACTCCCAAACTCGCTGGAGTAGAGCAAAGAGCCTGGGTACGAGGTTGCCCCACCACCAGCTCAGACCCTGGAGTCCCCAGACCCCTGTTGCAACCCCCTCAGCGCTGCTCCACCCTGCCTCCATCGCACCCCAAACTTAAGGTTTGATCTCACTTCACTCGCTCAGCACACACCCCCCCTACCAGATCAAGCTGGATCCTTCACTGTCCAGTCTTCTACGTGGTCTGATCTGGTCAAAAGACCGCGTAGGAGACTGGAACTATACGTACTTTAGGCCTACAGGGCCGCCATGTTTGACTTCAATCTTTGTCCGGTGAATGAACAACATATATCACTCCAGTTATATAGAGCTCACTGGCGTCGACAGGTTTATAGTCAAACCAGATGTTCTCTTGCATACGACTTTGCAACATTGATAGGCAACATTGCAATTTTGATTGGTGGATTCAATCAGCAACTTGCAAACGCTTTATCACGATTCCTCGACGGGTTGCTTACAATATCGGTTTTAAACATTTAATGGCTCTAACTTTTAGACTTTTGCATTATCCAAAGTTTGGCATTTAAAACAATTTTTTAGAGCAACCCATCGATCAATCGTGATAAAGTGTTTGCAAGTTGCTGATTGAATTCGTCAATGAAAATTGCAATGTTACGCAGTATCAGTATTACAAAGTCGTACGCAAGAGATGTTAGAGAACATCCGCTTTGACTATAAAGGTGCTGCGTCTTACACAGTGCATTTGTTTTTTTGTGAAACTGCAATGGTTCGTGGACCAGGGAAGCGAGACAAGTCTGTTTCACGAGGAGTAGGGACCTTAAGATGCTAGGACGACGACGGCGGTTAAAAAGCAATTCAAATTTTAGCATTAAAAAGAAGTCACGGTTAACTGACTACTGTATTCAATACTTGAAGCTTGTTTTATAATTTTCAAAGTGTTAAAACCGTTGCAGTGTCTATGTTAAGGCCATCTCAGACAACAGTTCTCATCACCCCACGAGTCAACGTCGTCCTGAAGACGTGAAAATGCTCTGAGTGGCGTTGTATACAGAGCGAGGACGGCGTTCAGATTACTCTTGGGACTAGAAATTATTCATTATCTTTGTTTTGCAAGAATAATGGCTTTGTTTGAAAGACGTCGTTGTTTGAAAGACGTCGTCCTCGAAGTTGCCGTTGTAGTATTACACGGTGCGGATGTGTACGGTTCGCCGGTGAAATTTGTTACGCAACGGCTTTCAGTGTATGAGGCTGACATAATCTTATGCTTCTCGGCTGCTGCGCAAAACCTACAAAGCCTTGAGAACGAGTATACTGATCACTTGTAATGTCACGCGCATGAGCGATCTGTGGCTTGACGAAACATAGTCAGGCACATAAGAGAAACATCTATCATGCAGCTGACATAGCGTTACAACGGCCTCCGTGGCTCAGTGGTCAGAGCATTGCACTAGAATCGCAAGGTCGTGGGTTCAATTCCTGCCGGAAGGCCTGTGTAGTTGCATTTTTCGCAACTGGTCCCGGTTTGGTCTTAAAATGTATATATTCTACACTCGAATTTTCCTTCACCAAAAATCCCTAGAACATGCTATGTAATCGAGTGAAATGCCCAATATTACTTCTAATAGCGTTACACGGTTGCGTAAGCGCAAACTGTAGACGTAAAAATACTCCCACGTGAGCTAAAACGGTATAATTGTGGTTTTCACGGAGGCATGCATGGAAACATTTCTATGTTTTTATTCAGGTTTTCCGGACTGGGGAGGGAATGGGTATTCGTTTGGATGGTGCGTCGGCGTTTCCCGGTGCCGTTATTTCTCCTCATTATGATTCGTTGCTGGTTAAAGTCATCAGTCATGCAAGTAGTCATCTCGAGGCGTCAAAGAAGTTGTACCGAGCTCTGCGAGAATTCAGGGTGCGAGGTGTCAAGGTGAGTTGGATAATGCTGGATTGCCACTTGGCGAAAAATATTGCGCGCTCGACTTTTTCTTCTTCTTCTGTCCTGTGAGTTAAGCCCCGGTCAAACGAGGATGAGAGCTGATGAGAGTTGACAAGCGAGAGTTGATGAGAGTTGACAAGCGAGAGTTTGTCTGAGAGTTTTCTCAACTCTCATGCCCCGGTCAAACGAGGATGAGAGTTGATGAGAGTTGGCAAGCGAGAGTTGATGAGAGTTGGCAAGCGAGAGTTGATGAGAGTTGACAAGCGAAAGTTGATGAGAGTTGACAAGCGAGAGTTTGTCTGAGAGTTTTCTCAACTCTCATGCCCCGGTCAAACGAGGATGAGAGTTGATGAGAGGTGACCATGAGAGTTGACGAGAGTTGTAGGCTTTACCGCGCATAGCAGGGAGACTAGGAACGAATATCGAGGTAAACAAAGTTCGTATTTTTACAATCTCGTACTGGACAAATAAATAGACAGATATATTTTGCATTCTTGCCTTTTCTTGTCTGTTTTTACAAAGTGCAAACCGCTAGCCGCTAAACTCTCATCAACTCTCATATGCCAACTCTCATAACCGGTCAAACGAGCAAAAACCCTCATCAACTCTCATTAAAATTTGAACCAAGCTCAAAGTTGATGAGAGTTGATAAGAGTGCATGAGAGTCGATGAGAGTTGGTGGTCAAACGCGACCGAGAGTTGCAACTCTCATCGGCTCTCATCAACTCTCATCCTCGTTTCACCGGGGCTTTAATTACATGTGGAACTAGAGAGCAGTCGAGACTGCATATACGTCCGCCAGCGGTTTATTAGAGATGTTTAAAAAGAAAACTTTTACCCCAATTTTCTCTTTAAATACTGATTTGTTCGAGATGCTATATCATACACTCGGAGGAGTGTTTCATTAAGGAAATACCAAATGGTTTTCCGTGTTTGGATACTCTGATCCAAACACGCGGGAAATTGCGAGACTGGAGAAAAGCGTAACAAAACACGAGCCGTAGGCGAGTGTTTTTAGCTTTTCGAAAGTCGAGCAATTTCCCAAGTGTTTGGATAAGAGTCTCCAAACACGGAAAAAAACATTTGGTATTTCTTTTATAAAATAATCGCAAGTGAATATGATATACTGTCCGACATTTTCAAACAATCGTTTTGGCGGGAATTTCCCATGTTTGGATACTCTGATCCGAACACGATAATTGACCAATCAGGGCTCGCGTAGTATACATGTTATTTTATAACAGGATATCCAAACACTTCGAAGTTTGCAATTGTTCAAAAACCTCGGCTTCGCCTCGGTTTTCAACAAATGTCTCAGTGTTTGGATATCCTGATGAAACACTCCTCCTCGTGTATGATATATTACTTCTCCCATTTCTTGTTTCAGACGAACATTCCATTCTTGTTGAACGTCCTTCATCACTCGCAGTTTCTCGAAGGCGCCGTCGATACTGACTTCATAAAAGATAATCCTCAATTATTTGATATTCGAACGAGTCAAAACAGAGCTCAAAAGCTGCTTCACTATCTCGGCAACGTTATGATCAATGGCCCTGTGACGCCTTTGGCGACGTCACTGAAACCAAGCAAGATCGAACCGAAAGTGCCCAGAGTAAGTCATCATCGACAACAATATCATCATTAGCATTAACAACATCATCATTATCATCATCATTATTTTCATCGTCATTATCAACATCATCATCAACAACATCATTTTCATCAGCATCAACAACATCTTAATTATTATCGTTATCATTATTTTCATCGTCATTATCATCATCATCAACATCAACATCATCATCAACATCAACATCATCATCAACATCATCATCATCATCAACATCATCATCATCATCATCATCATCATCATCATCAACATCATTTTCATCAGCATCAACAACATCTTAATTATTATCATCATTATTTTCATCGTCATCATCATCAGCATCAACATCATCATCAACAACATCATTTTCATCATCAGCAGCAGCATCAACAACATCATTATTATCAACATCATCATAAACAACATCACCAACATTGTCATCAACAACAACATTGTCATCATCATCGTCATCATCATCATCAACATCATCATCGTCATCAACATCATCATCATCAACAACATTTTCAAGATCATCATCAACATAAACAACGTCATCATCAACATCAACAACATCATCATTATTATCATCATTATTTTCATCGTCATTATCATCAACATCCTTATCATCATCGTCAACAACATCATTTTCAACATTATCATCAACATCGTCATCGACAACGTCGTCGTCAACAACAACATTGTCATCAACAACAACAACATTGTCATCATCGTCGTCGTCATCGTCATCATCATCATCATCAACGACATCATCATTATCATCATCACCATTATCATCATCATTATCATCGTTATTACTATATAATCACCTCCTAATTTCTTTCTGTCTCGTACGAAAGACGGTTTTCGCGTCATTTCCTTTATTTCTTCCTATCAGATTCCTGTGGGTAACTTCCGTGATCGTCCCTCCGGTTTCAAGGATGTTCTCACGAAAGAAGGTCCAGAGGGATTTGCGCGCGCAGTTCGTAAATCCAACTCACTGTTGTTGATGGACACGACGTTCCGAGATGCTCACCAGTCTCTTCTCGCCACTCGCGTGCGCACGACCGATCTTCGAAAGATTGCGCCATTTGTCTCTACGAATTTCTCGAATTTATACAGCGTGGAATGTTGGGGAGGTAAGCCTTTCAAGAACAGTGAAGAAGTATTGTTGCTGAGCAGCAAAATGTCTGGGTTTGAATGTTCAAAATGCGAAGTGAGTGGCCTGGGTGGTTGGGTGAGTGAGTGAGTGAGTGAGTGAGTGAGTGAGTGAGTGAGTGAGTGAGTGAGGGAGGGAGGGAGGGAGGGAGGGAGGGAGGGAGGGAGGGAGGGAGGGAGCGAGCGAGCGAGCGAGCGAGCGAGCGAGTGAGTGAGTGAGTGGGTGAGTGAGTGAGTGAGTGAGGGAGGGTGGGTGGGTGGATGGGACGGTCGGTGAGTCGGTCGGTCGGTCGGCCGGCGAGGCAGCCAGCCGGTCAGTCGGTCAGTCGGTCAGTCGGTCAGTCGGTCAGTCGGTCAGTCGGTCAGTCGGTCAGTCGGTCAGTCGGTCAGTCGGTCAGTCGGTCAGTCGGCCAGTCGGTCAGTCGGCCAGTCGGCCAGTCGGCCAGTCAGCCAGTCAGCCAGTGGAGTAGGTGGATGAGTGCATGGGTGGTAAGTGAGTGGATGACTGATTGTAATTCAGTCATTAATGTAATTATTTTTTATAGGATAATTAAAATTATAAAAAATATGTAATGATTTTACACGCCTAATCATGGCTTTTCCTTTCCATTTCTATTTCTTTCCAAGGGGCCACGTTTGATGTGGCGATGAGATTCTTGAATGAATGTCCGTGGGATCGTCTTGCTAAACTCAGACAAGACATTCCCAATATTCCACTACAGATGTTACTGCGTGGCGCAAACGCAGTCGGTTACACCAGTTATCCCGACAATGTGGTCTACAAATTTTGCAAGGTTGCTGTAGATCATGGCATGGACGTTTTCCGCGTCTTTGACTCGCTGAATTATCTGCCAAACTTACAGGTACGAAACCATAACCAGCCGACAATTAAAAAAACTATTGAATAAAATATAATCCGAAAATCGTCATCTTGTGACTTAATATTCAAGTTAAACAAAATGAGAGGTAATATAAGCCATTATCAAAATGACTTTGAAATAGAGTCAAAATATTACCTCTCATTTTGTCTTATCTTGTTTTTAACTTATCTTGTTTTTAACTTGAATATCAAGTCACAAGATGACGATTTTCGGATTACGTTTTATTCTTTACAGGTAAGCACGGATGGCGTGTGAAGTTGTGACATCAGAGACCATTTCATTTACATAACAAAGTGAAATATCTCAAAAACGAAGGCCTTCCATTTCACGAGTTCTTTTAAAGTGTATATGAAATGAAAATTAAGTTTGTCTAATTTGAAAGAACTCTTGATATTGTAAAGTAACATCTTCTACAGTTTTTCCACATCTTACTTCGTTCTTGAGATATTACTATTTGTTTGATAAGTAAATGAGCACACTGCATACGTCACATTGTATAATGAGTTGTTGGAATACAATACAATACAATACACTTTATTTAACGTGGTCGATACACTTAGCGTTAACGCTATTTTCCAGGTATGCCACGATTTAAACTAAATCAATATTAAAACAGTTGTACACAACTATAACTATTTTTACAATAAAATAACACTATATAATCAAACCTGAATTTAAATTTTAATTTAATCTATTTAAAACGTTCTATAAACTACATATAAACTATAGTTCGTGTATAGCAGATAGTAAGTTCTTAAAAGTGTTTATATCTTTTGTTTGCCTCATTTCATCCGGCAGATTGTTCCAAAGTTTTGCTGCTGTGAATCTCCATGATTTTTGGCCGTGTGTTGTTGTCTTTACTTTTCGAACAAAGTCACACGAAACTGGGCATGTAGGTGTATTTGTTTCATGACTTTAAACAACCACAGGTTCAAGTGATTTAACAGATTAATATCAATGATATGCACGATTTCTCAGTAACTCATTATACAATGTGACGTGTGCAGTGTGATCATTTACATATCAAACAAATAGTAATATCTCAAGAATGAAGTAAGATATGGAAAAACTGTAGAAGATGTTACTTTACAATATCATGAGTTCTTCCAAATTAGACAAACTTAATTTTCATTTCATATACACTTTAAATTAGACAAACTTAATTTCTATTACCACGCTTTTAAATTCTTGCCTTTCACGTTTATTTTTTTCTGTTTTAGCTTGGGATGGAGGCCGCTGGTGCTGCAGGCGGTGTTGTAGAGGCGGCAATATCGTACAGTGGTGATGTGGCTGATCCTAAGAAAACTAAATATACAATTGATTACTATATGGATCTTGCGGGCGAGCTCGTGCGGGCTGGCACTCACGTGTTGTGTATTAAGGTGCGTTTGATTCTTATGGCAACGTGCTTAAATGTATGCGTGCGTGTATGTTTGCGTGCTTATATGAGTGCTTCACGTGTGCGTGCTTACACTGATGTGTGTTTACAAGCCTGTGTACTTGTATGCGTATGTGCTTGCATGCAGTTGTGTTGGCATGCGCGCGTGCTCACATGCGTGCGCGCTCACATGCGTGCGTTCTTACATGCGTGCGTGGTTACATGTGTGCGTGCGTGCGTGCGTGCTTGTGTACGTGCTTGCATGCGTGCGTGCTTGTGTACGTGCTTGCATGCGTGCGTACTTACGGGCGTGCTTACATGCGTGCGTTCTTACATGCCTGCATCACAGCTAATTTAAAACAAACAAGGCAGTTGCATATAGGGACAATGGGAGAATAAGAGAGTTTTTTCACACCGATTGGTGTGTGTAACAAATTCTCTGTATTTTCTTGCATTATTTATAGGATATGGCTGGACTCCTTAGGCCAAAAGCCGCGACTTTGTTAATCGGGGCACTTAGAGCCCAATTTCCTCGTTTACCCATTCACGTCCATACCCATGATACAGCTGGAGCCGGGGTGGCCTCCATGTTGGCGTGTGCTGAGGCGGGAGCGGACGTCGTTGACGTCGCAGTCGATTCCATGTCTGGTATGACGTCACAACCCAGTATGGGTGCCTTGGTAGCGGGACTACAGAATACTGACAGTGACACAGGTAGCGTGCTATATGATTTTCAGTCAGATGATTGCTTGGCTAGATGACCGCGTAGCCAAATGACTGGCTACTAGCCAAAGGATAGACTTGCTCCAAGTCCGCCTCTTAGCGCTAGTTTTTGCGGGCGAGCGGAAAGGCGAGAGGAAAGAGGCGGACTTGTTTCGCTTGCAGCTTTTTGAATCTAATTAAATATTCTGGCGGGAAATCGCTGAAATGTACATCGCCCTGTTTTGACTTGTTTCGGGTTGCCGTACATGCAATGGAAAGTGATTCTACCCCTACTAAAACGTTTTCAAGAGTCTGTTTAACTCCAACTTCCAAAGATAGCACTTGCATAGCAATTTAGCCTGAATATAATTACTTCCCGTATTACGTCCCGGTCGAAAAATTTACCGGTGAATTTTGGCGCGCTGCAGCTTTTCCACGAGGAACCGAAAGGTCAAAAATGTCGAAAGGTGAAATGTTTGAAAAGGACTTTGAGAAAGTCTAGCCAAAGGACTGTGTAGCCAGTTGACTGCATAGCTAGTTGACTACTTAGCCAGTTGACTGCATATAGCTAGTTGACTACTTAGCCAGTTGACTGCATAGCTACAATCGTGGAATAATTACATTGGGACACAGCGTATGTCAAGAGATTTCTGTGCGCACGCGATTTATTTTTAAAATGTGCCCTCCCCTTCCCCCTCCGATCAAGGTTGCGACCGAATTTTTGTTCCTTAGGACTCAGAAGTGTCACCTGAAAATCAACATTGATTGGTGGGGGATGGGGGAGGGGTAAAGCAACGTTATTTATGCCACGATAGTGCAATAAGCAAGAAGGAAGTTAATTGATGCTTTAGTGTCCCAATGAATTATTCTCGGATTGTCTGAAATATGCGGAAGTCATAAATATTAATACCAGGGTCACATTTGTATTGATTACACACTCAGTGAAGGTCAGGGTTACTATTAACGACCATGGGATGACTATTAGCATAAGTGAAATAATTTTCCGATTGTTTCCGATTCGTATTGGTTGACCGGCACAGTACTCCACTACAGTACTCCACTAAAATAGGTCTATATTCGAAAGAACTGAGTCTTCTTTAGAGAGTTTTTTTGTTGGAGTGATAGATATTAACTTAATCTTCCCTGTAAGCGCAGAATTACTGTTGTACAGACTGTTTTACTCATATAAATAACAGTACTCCACCAAAATCGTGGTAATAATTTAAAAAATAATCTAATTATAATGTTATTTATACCGTAGATGGAGTACTGTTAAAAATACGGTTTAAGTTAGATATTTTGCTACCTCAGTGTTACCAGCATATAGCACTTTATCTGTATTATAAGCCTGACAGAGACAGTTGATATTTAGAAAGCGTTTATGCGAGAAATACGCAGTAAAGGCATGGAGTACTGTGCATGAGCCATAAAAATAGCACAGCTAATTATATATGCAGTCTTTACGTTTATTTTGTTAGGTTGACATTTAATACGCGGGCCAATAAAACACAAGCTTCTACTATATTGTGCTTATTTAGAACAACTGAAGTAGACAACGATAGTAAAAGTAAACCAGAACAACCTATAAGTGTGGGTTTAGTATTTTGTTCGACTCCCTTTTCATCACATAGTCAATTCGGTTAGGTAGACGTGCGATCGTTTGATCAATTGTTACGGTCTTCGCAACAGCGAAAGCTCGTTCATTGAAATGTTGAAATATTCGTTTATAATTCTGCCGTTTAATTTTTTTAGTTCCACTGTTTGCTTTTTATCCGTTATTTATTATTTTCGCAGTGCGTAATTTCAATTCATTGATATTGAATATTTTCAGACAATCGTGGAATAATTACATTGGGACACAGCGTATGTCAAGAGATTTCTGTGCGCACGCGATTTATTTTTAAAATGTGCCCTCCCCTTCCCCCTCCGATCAAGGTTGCGACCGAATTTTTGTTCCTTAGGACTCAGAAGTGTCACCTGAAAATCAACATTGATTGGTGGGGGATGGGGGAGGGGTAAAGCAACGTTATTTATGCCACGATAGTGCAATAAGCAAGAAGGAAGTTAATTGATGCTTTAGTGTCCCAATGAATTATTCTCGGATTGTCTGAAATATGCGGAAGTCATAAATATTAATACCAGGGTCACATTTGTATTGATTACACACTCAGTGAAGGTCAGGGTTACTATTAACGACCATGGGATGACTATTAGCATAAGTGAAATAATTTTCCGATTGTTTCCGATTCGTATCGGTTGACCGGCACAGTACTCCACTACAGTACTCCACTAAAATAGGTCTATATTCGAAAGAACTGAGTCTTCTTTAGAGAGTTTTTTTGTTGGAGTGATAGATATTAACTTAATCTTCCCTGTAAGCGCAGAATTACTGTTGTACAGACTGTTTTACTCATATAAATAACAGTACTCCACCAAAATCGTGGTAATAATTTAAAAAATAATCTAATTATAATGTTATTTATACCGTAGATGGAGTACTGTTAAAAATACGGTTTAAGTTAGATATTTTGCTACCTCAGTGTTACCAGCATATAGCACTTTATCTGTATTATAAGCCTGACAGAGACAGTTGATATTTAGAAAGCGTTTATGCGAGAAATACGCAGTAAAGGCATGGAGTACTGTGCATGAGCCATAAAAATAGCACAGCTAATTATATATGCAGTCTTTACGTTTATTTTGTTAGGTTGACATTTAATACGCGGGCCAATAAAACACAAGCTTCTACTATATTGTGCTTATTTAGAACAACTGAAGTAGACAACGATAGTAAAAGTAAACCAGAACAACCTATAAGTGTGGGTTTAGTATTTTGTTCGACTCCCTTTTCATCACATAGTCAATTCGGTTAGGTAGACGTGCGATCGTTTGATCAATTGTTACGGTCTTCGCAACAGCGAAAGCTCGTTCATTGAAATGTTGAAATATTCGTTTATAATTCTGCCGTTTAATTTTTTTAGTTCCACTGTTTGCTTTTTATCCGTTATTTATTATTTTCGCAGTGCGTAATTTCAATTCATTGATATTGAATATTTTCAGACAATCGTGGAATAATTACATTGGGACACAGCGTATGTCAAGAGATTTCTGTGCGCACGCGATTTATTTTTAAAATGTGCCCTCCCCTTCCCCCTCCGATCAAGGTTGCGACCGAATTTTTGTTCCTTAGGACTCAGAAGTGTCACCTGAAAATCAACATTGATTGGTGGGGGATGGGGGAGGGGTAAAGCAACGTTATTTATGCCACGATAGTGCAATAAGCAAGAAGGAAGTTAATTGATGCTTTAGTGTCCCAATGAATTATTCTCGGATTGTAGGTGACTACTTAGCCAGTTGACTGATTTAGATTTTTTTAGATTTATTAGACTTTACTGGGTAACAAAAATACATATTTACATTAATAAACAACAACTAAATAGAGACAGTAAGAAATAACATATCAACTAGTAGTTACCCAAACGGGCGAGGCGCGAACGGGACGTAAGTAACCATGCGAGGCACCTCCCCGCAAAAAGATATAGTAAAATTAAGAAAAAACAATTATTACAAACTAACGAATTAAATAGTAAAATAAAATTTAAGTCCTGTGACATGGACAATCTCTTACGGGAGACCAAGTACAGGTTAGGTTTACATCAAACATTGTTAATAGAAGTCCTGAGTAGTAACCAAAAAGAAGTCAGATTACTGCATAGCCAGACAGTGGCGTGCAGATGTGGCCAGATGACTGCGTATCCAGTTGCTAGTAACGCCTGAGTACAATATACACTTATTGTCTGCTCCCGAGGGAAACAGTTAGTTTTGTTTTCCCGGCCGAGAGTCTTGATATTTCCCGAGACGAAGTCGAGGGAAACATCGAGACTCGAGGGAAAACAAAACTAACTGTTTCCCGAGGGAGCAGACATTAAGTGTTTTGTTATATAGCTTGAGTTTCGCTGAATAATTTCGACATTTATCAAGGAAAGTACACAAAAGACAAACGCTATTAAGACTTACCAAAACATTTCGCCTGGCTCCGTAATTTCACTTCAACCAAACAAATATAAGTCTCAGAACAAAAGAACAGCAATACATTTCTCCAGTTAATCTTCACACATGCTTTGAAGACCTATAAATATTCTTTTTTCCGTACCAAACAAGCTTTTGTTTATAGGATTCCGTGAAGAGTTCAAGTTCTAGCGGGCAACAATTGAAAACTTATTGACCAAGCAGGCAATAAGTTCTCAATTATTGTCCGCTCGGTAGACGTTGAAATTTAGCTAAGGTCTGTGACCACAAACTAACCAATGACAGTCATCGTTGCATCCAGTGAAACTCTAGCTATATAACAAGGCTGGTTATTAGATTTGTGAAATATTGAGTGCGCTATACACGGCTGTACAGTGGAAAAGTATGTGACGGGGTATTCTTACAATGTCTTCTGTTTATCTTTTTGAAAAAGGTATTGCTCTTGAGAAAGTGTTTGACTACAGCAGCTACTGGGAGCAGGCTCGCCTTCTCTACGCCCCGTTTGAATGCACAACGACAATGAAGAGTGGTTACTCTGATGTCTACGAGAACGAGATTCCCGGGGGGCAATACACGAACTTACAATTTCAGGCATTTAGCCTCGGTCTCAACGAACAGTTCACGGAAGTGAAAAAGAAATACGCTATGGCGAACCGTCTATTGGGAGACATCATAAAGGTGTGTGAACTATATCGTAGGTTTCTGTTAATGGTGAGATATAAGCACGTGGCTCATTGACTGGCGCCAGAGGCGAGAGCTAACCTCCCCCTTCCACACACACAAATACTTATGCACCCAACTGGAAAGAAGACACACCAAAAACAGCTAGCAATTTGTACTCACTTAAAACGGTTTGTTTGTTCTTTCTGTACACGACTGTCCTAAGGTCTTCGTATAGGTTTTCAGGGTCATTTCTGTAAAGCGCTCTCAATTCGTCAGAATTTATGCCACAAAAATAAAATAGATATCGTTAGAAAGCTATTAATTTGCAGAATACAATGGTGTCTTTGGTTTCGCGATAAACACAAACAAATAATAGTTGTGAATTTGTGTAATTAAAACCAGAGGGCTTCACTCGGGGCGACTCGAGTAAAAAAGCGTTTTATTTTGTTCAACCCCCTTTTTTTTTTTTGTAGTTTGATTCCGAGATAAATTTCCAGCAAAACGGTGTCAGCGTTTTTTGATATGTCGAGTTTTTGCCGATTTTATTGACGACCAAAGTTTAAAATGCTGTTTTTCGTCCAACATTCGACAAAATAAGTCATAAATTCGAAACCAGGCAATAAATAAAAAAAACGCTGACACCGTTTTGCTGGACATTTATCTCGGAATCGAACTGCGAAAAATTGTTTTGGACAAAATGAAACGCTTTGTTCTTCTTAAGTCGCCCCGAGTGAAGCGCTCTGGTTTTAACTAAAAAATTCACAACTATTAACGGTTTGTGTTTATCGCGAAACCAAAGACACCATTGTATTCTACAAATTTATAGCTTTCTAACGATATTTATTTTATTTTTGTGGCATAAATTCTGACGAATTGACAGCGCTTTACAGAAATGACCCTGAAAACCTTAAAGTGTATTATGAAACTAAAATTAAGTTTGTCTTATTTGAAAGAACTCTTAAAATAATGGGGAATATCAATTTACAGCTTTTTCATATTTTACTTAGTTCTTGAGATATTTAGACTTATGTGATATTCAAATGAGATAACTTTTTTATCAGGTTCGTTTTTTTCTAATTAACATATTCGAAAATCGCGAATATTTTTAAGATTATTGAACAAAATCACTTGAAACTTTGCATATTGCTACAGTTCACGCAACTAAACATGAAAGACAAGTTTCAAGTGATTTTGATCAATAATCTTAAAAATATTCACGATTTTCGAATATGTTAATTAGAAAAAAACGAACCATAAGTTATCTCATTTGAATATCACATAAGTCTAAATATCTCAAGAACTAAGTAAAATATGAAAAAGCTGTTAATTGATATTCCCCATTATTTTAAGAGTTCTTTCAAATAAGACAAACTTAATTTTAGTTTCATATACACTTTAACGAAGACCTTAAGGCCATGTCACACGAGGCAGCTTTCCTTACAACTTGCAACGCAATGGCGTTGTATTGCAAGTTGCAAGAAAGATTTCCTCGTGTTACACCCCATGTTTGCAACTAGTCTCGCAACGAAAAATTGCGTTGTGAGTCGCAGAGAAAGTAGAAGCAGCTTCTACTTTTCGCAACGCTACGAGACAAGTTACATGTACAGCGTGTGACGCCCCGACTGCAACTTGCAATATTTTTTTCGACAAAAATTGCGATGCAAGTTGCAACGAAAATTGCGTCATGTGATATAGCCTTTAGATGTCAATACTCAATGCTCTGAACAGTACACGCGTAAAAATCTCGCAAGTTGTTACAGCATTGTTGCGTGAACAATGCTGTAACAATTTGTTGACATATGTGAACAACATTGATAAATGAACAACATTGTTTATCATTGTTTCAACGAGTTGTTACAGCTTGATGAAACAACCGTTGTTCATGCATGTTGTAACAGCCGAAGAACGTGTTGATACATCAACCATGTTCACCATTGTTGTTCATCGTTGTTATTTCGTCATGCTGTTACAACATGTTGCATCATGTGCGAACAACGTTGTTGGCTATAAAAATGTGCTATTGGAACAATTTGTTCATGACTGTTGATTTATCCGTTAACAAGTTGTTCGAACCATAAGTGAACAACTTGTTGACAACTTGTTCACGGCGAGCAGCACAACATTGTTCACGCCTGTTGACAACCGTGAACAAGTTGTGCGTTTTTACGCGTGTAGACGGTCCTTTTTTTTTGGCGACCGCTGGTGGTCAGCGGACGTGCACTGAACGCAAAGTACGATCATGACATTCCCATTGTTTTACTAGGTGACTCCTTCGTCCAAAGTTGTTGGTGACTTGGCTCAATTCATGGTTCAAAATAGCCTCGAGGAACATGACGTCATCGGACGTGCCGGCGAGTTGGACTTTCCTAACTCCGTTGTTGGGTTTATGCAAGGTGAAATTGGGCAGCCGTACGGAGGATTTCCCGAACCGCTTCGAACACAGGTAATACACAATGAACAAGTGTTTTCGTTTTCCTGCGTGGTATCCATGGTGGTACTCGAGCTTGAATTTCCCGCCACAGCGGGGTATTCGAGTGAATGCTCCTACACATATTCCGAAAATGCCTTCCTTAAAACTCGAGATATGAGCCAACAATGGGGTCTGAGCCCCCTCTCTACAACACGCCTGATCCCACATTACTCTTTCTCTTTGCTAGGTTCTCAAAGGAAAACCCGGCATTGAAGGCAGACCTGGAGAAAGCATGGAGGCGCTTGACTTCGAAAAACTCGAAGAGGATTTAAAGAAAGAACACGGTATGCCGAAAATCACATTACCCTCTAGTCAAACCGTACGTATGTCACAAGTACTAGACTCGTTCCCAGGTATAAATATCGTAAACAACGTCGGTCTGCCATCTGAGTTCGGTTTTCCCCCTCCCTGCCCCCTTCTCTTTCGCCCGCTTTTTCACCCTCGCTCGCTTTTTCACCCTCGCCCGCTTTTTCACCCTCGCTCGCTTTTTCGCGCTCGCTCGCTTTTTCCGACCCCAAACCCCCAAGACCCCAACCCCTTAAACAGTGGTGCAACTAGGAATCTGGGGGCCCGTGTGATTGATTACTTCGGGGGCCCTTTCCGATTTAGTGACCGCATTTCTAGGGGGGTTCTGGGGCATGCTTCCCCGGAAAGTTTTTGAATCTTGGGTCTCTGAAATGGCATTTCCTGCACTTTGAGGGCATTTTTTAGCAAAATCTAATCACTCACACTCCGATTCAAAATCCGTGTTAAAGTGGGCAGATTATTTGAAAAGATTCATAACTGCATTCATTCTATTCCGCATAGCCTGCGCGCAGACATTTTACCCAATCTCCGCGGATTGGGTAAAAGGCCAGTGCACACTGCACATGCTATTATTAGGGCACTTCTTGCCAAACATTTTTTGGGGTAAATACCCCCTCCCCCCCGGTCGCGTCACTCCTGCGTGTGGGTGTCAAAGCACCCCCCCCCCCCCCCCCACCCCCACCCCCCACCCCCAAGAGAAGATTTTCAGTGTAAGACTCAAGACTGTCAGACAAAGTGGCTGGCCCTGAAGGTGCGACAAACAAGTAGAGGGGTCCAGGGAAATGCTCCCCCAGGAAATTTTTGATTTTCTAATGCTCTGAAACGCTTATTTCCTGCATTTTGAGGCAGTTATAACCATCAGAAATGGGGGTTCTATGGAAACCATCAGAAAGGGGGGTTCTATGGAACCTATACCGATCTCGTCACAAAATGCTTGGGGCCCCTAATTAACTCCTTTTGCTCGGGGCCCGTGGGGTTTACCCACACTTCCCAATAGGTAGTTGCGCCACTGCCCTTAAAACCGTCAGCTAGGCAGGCTACAGTTCTAGTGGCTCAATGGTTAGAGCGTCTGGCTAGTACTCGGAAGGTTGTGGGTTCGAGTCCCGTCTGGAGATCTGAGTTTTCTGAGTAAAATGCTTATATCACTTGTGGGGTTTTAACGTATTTAAATAGAGCAGAAAAAATCAGTTAATAAGTTATTTTGCCGTTTTTGATTTAGTCGAATAGTTCCTGACATATTGGCTTCTGAACATGCCAATTCTTAAAAATTTCCGTCGTTCATTTTAACACCTTGGGGGCCTGGGACTCAGGAACGAGTCAATCCAAAACAACTACGTTTCGGCTTATTGATTCACAAAAACACATATTTGACTGAAAAATCGAAATGTCGAGCTCACACCCGTTTTCGAATATGCACGAGAGTTCCAACTAAGAAGACAGTAGGCTTACGTTCCTGAGTCCCAACGACGGAAATTTTTGGCGAAAAGCCGAAATTGGCATGTTTAAAGGCTTATATCTCAGAAACTATTAAAGTAAATCAAAAATGGCAAAATAACTTATTAACTAGAAGTTTTTATCAAAAGTGAAGTGCTGCGAGTTGCTACCATTTACTATTTAGTAGTAAAATACTTGTTATCGTCCGAAGCATTTTCAATTAAAGAGCTTGACGTTTTCCTCAACATGGACGTCACGCGTATAAAATCGAGCCATTAAAGAGTGATGGCGTCAGCACTCTTGCTTGAAGTGAAGAACGGCAATCTATGCAGTTTTAGGTCTGTTGCCATCTTTAATGTTGCCATCTTTAATAATGCCTACCGCTGATCGGTAGTCATTGCGTATACCGAAGATCATCGCCCACGAAATCCTCATATAAATTCGGCCCAGACCTCGTCAAGATTAGTGAGCTGCTCGCCTTACGGCTGGCAGCAACTAATTTTTTTTGCTCTGTTCAAATACCGTAGAATCCCGAAAGTAGCGGCTCCCTTACTTTCGGTTTTATCCGCTGTTGGGAGCCGCTACTCTCGGGGGGCCGCTACTTACGGGGGCCGCTACTTACGGGGGCCGCTACTTACGGAGGCCCGCTACTTTCGGGGCCCGCTACTTTCGGGGGCCGCTACTTACGGGGGGCCGCTACTTTCGGGGGCCGCTACTTACGGGGGCCCGCTACTTTTGGGTGGTAAAATACGTTAACATACTGTGGGAATATTCTTCTTTGTTCTTTCCTATTTACCACATTTAATATGCTTTAGTTTTTCCTTATGCCATTTTTTTCCCCTTTTTCCTCTGACTTTTATACACTTTGGTACGTTGATAGTTGAAACTTAACACTTTCGAGTTAATCAAGCGATGACTTGGGGGCCGCTACTTTCGGGGGGCCCGCTACTTTCGGAAATTTTGTAGACGTCTCAAATTTGTCGCTACTTTCGGGAGGCCGCTGCTTTCGGGATTCTACGGTACGTTAAAACCCCACAAGTGATATGAGCACTTTAAATACTTACGACAGCTTATACAGCAAAAACAAACCATAGTCAATCGAGATATGGTCTGGAAACTCGGCAAACTTCAAAGCTCCTATAATGAGCTGTGATTTTATGTTGGACCGTACCTTACACCGTGCACAACTTTTGTTTTAGGTTTATTAATATTTAAATAGCACGGTTGAGTGATTGAACTGAAACGTTGCTATTGGACAATTCGTTCATTATACTAAAATACAATGTGTTCAGTGACCGTGCACCGTGCACAAAAACGCATAAAGGCGAACAAAAAGATAGACCAAAGACTTTAGCTGAGTTTCCAGACCATATCTCGATTGACTATGAACAAACGAAACTTCAACAAATTTAAGCTAGAAACAAACACTATACTAACCTACACTTTGTTTCTTCAGGTGAACATTCCATTCGTGAATGTGATATTGTTAGTGCTGCCTTATACCCCGCCGTCTATAGAGATTACATGAGGTTTAAAGACGAGTTTGGTCCCGTGGAGCCCCTACCCACCCGACTCTACCTGACTGGTCCCGAAATTGGCGAGGAGTTTCAAGTGGAAATCGAAGAAGGAAAAGTTCTGAACATTACGATTTTGGCAATTGGAGATCTCTTACCGGATGGTCAGCGAGAGGTGTTCTGTGAAATGAATGGTCAACTTAGGGCTGTATTCATTACAGATAAAACTGGTGTGGATGTACGTGCAAGTACTACGAGAGAAAAACGGCCATGTTATGTTGGTGTTTGTGTTGGTGTCCGTGTTGGTGTTGGTGTTTGTGTTTGTGTGTTTGTGTGTTTGTGTTTGTGTTTGTGTTTGTGTTTGTGTTTGTGTTTGTGTTTGTGTTTGTGTTTGTGTTTGTGTTTGTGTTTGTGTTTGTGTTTGTGTCCGTGTGTTTGTGTCCGTGTTTGTGTCCGTGTTTGTGTTTGTGTTTGTGTTTGTGTTTGTGTTTGTGTTTGTGTTTGTGTTTGTGTTTGTGTTTGTGTTTGTGTTTGTGTTTGTGTTTGTGTTTGTGTTTGTGTTTGTGTTTGTGTTTGTGTTTGTGTTTGTGTTTGTGTTTGTGTTTGCGTTGGTGTTTGCGTTGGCGTTGGCGTTGGTGTTTGCGTTGGTGTTTGCGTTGGTGTTTGTGTTGGTGTTTGCGTTGGTGTTTGCGTTGGTGTCCGTGTTGGTGTTTGCGTTGGTGTTTGTGTCCGTGTTGGTGTTGGTATTCGTGTTGGTGTCCGTGTTGGTGTTGGTGTTTGCGTTGGTGTTTGTGTCCGTGTTGGTGTTGGTGTTGGTGTTTGTGGCTCTCTCCTCCGCAGAGGCTTCGTATGGATCCCCTAAGGCGGAAACCGCTGGGTGTTGGTGTTTGGTGTTTGTGGTTAGTGTTTGGTGTTTGGTGTTTGTGGTTAGCGTTGGTGTTTGTAGTTGGTGGTTTGTGTATCAGTTCGTGTTGGTATTCGTGTTGATTTGATGTTTGTGTTGGTGGTTGTGTCCTAATTTTGTATGTTTTCCCCCCATCCTATTTCAAATTCCCTCGTTTGCTCTGTTGTAGAAAGTGGCGACGAGACCCAAAGCTAACCGGGATATCAAAGGTTCTGTGGGAGCGCCGATGCCGGGTGAAGTCGTGGCCCTTCGGGTGAAAGAGGGACAAGAGGTGACCAAAGGGGATCCCTTGGTCGTTCTCAGTGCCATGAAAATGGAAACGAATGTGACCTCCCCCGTGAGTGGAGTGGTATCGAAGATTGTTGTTAACAACGGAGAGAATGTTCAGGTTGGCGATTTATTGGTTGAAGTCACTGAGTAAGTCATTCCGAGAGAAAACTGCTGTCAAACGTTTTGAGTTTTCGTGAACCACGTGCTCGCAGCTCAGCAAAAAGCCAACTCTGTATTTAATATCCGCTAGCTAAAAACATTTTCCTATTGAGTATATATATTATCAGAGGCATAGTCACGTGTCTGGTGATCTAATTAAGGTGGCTCCGTACTGTTTCTTGAACAGTGGAAGTTTCAACGTCAGCAAGTGCTTATGGATATTTTAGAAAAGAACGAAACTAACGTTATGCATAGAATAACGTTCAGGGTGTCAAATAGTTTAAACAAATAGTGTTTTCAGCTGTTGCCATGACAACAATGACGTCTCGAAATGGCCGTAAATTTCCATATATTTCAAAAACGAGTTCGGTGACCCCCCAATTTTTTGCATTAAAACATTTCGTTAAGTTTAAGTAATCAATAGGCAGATTTAAAAAAAAATTCTGTAGGTCCAATTTTTTTATCGATGAAAAATATTTTTTTCAAAAAATATTGATCACCGGGGGTCACCTAGACTTTCTCAAAGTCCTATTCAAACATTTTTGACCTTTCGACATTTTTGACCTTTCGGTTCCTCGTTGAAAAGGACGTTTCCCACTTGCAGCGCGCCAAAATTCACCGGTGAATTTTTCGACCGGTGACGTAATTCGGGAAGTAATTATATTCAGGCTAAATTGCTATGCAAGTGCTATCTTTGGAAGTAGGAGTTAAACGGACTCTTGAAAACGTTTTAGTAGGGGTAGTACCACTTTCCATTGCATGTACGACAACCCGAAACACGTCAAAACAGGGCGATGTACATTTCAGCGATTTCCCGCCAGAATATTTAATTAGATTCGAAAACCTGCAAGCGAAACGAGCTAGTCCGCCTCTTTCCTCCCGCTTTTCCGCTCGCCTGCAAAAACTAGCGCTAAGAGGCGGACTTGGAGCAAGTCTATGGGTCACCGAACTCGTTTGGCTTAAATGTACCCTTGCTAGAGGTTTGTCGACGCTCGTGAGGGATAACGGGGACACGCAAGGAAGCCAGACGGTAAAGTGGGAGGGGCCAACCTCGCCCTGCGAATTTACCGCCTGGCGTCCTCCCGTATCCCCCATAACGGCTGAAACACAATTTGTCAACAGTATTTGATCCCTGAACTCTATGCATAACGTTAGTTTCACTATTTTCCAAAATATTCATGAGCAGTTTCTGAGGTTGAAATTTGCATTTTTCCACTTTTGAAGAAACGGTAGGGAGCCACCTTTCTAAAAAAGAACTTACAGGTGGGGGGCAAGCACTGCAGTTATTCTAATTAGATGCGAGTACTCGCTACGAGCCAGTTTCTGCCATGACTGGAAAAAAGCGGAGACTTTATACCGTAGTTAATTAGTCTCTTCTCCCCTTACGTACATCACTTTGCATGTGATCAAACACGCGCACCCATTTGGACAACCTAACAGTAAAAACCCGCTAACAAGTAACAAGTAACAAGAACCTACATTTTACCAAATCAGCCTGGGGTAGGTTCTTATATTCTTATTCTAGAGATGCGAATGTTTTACTAGGAAATATACAGTGTCGTATTTTCCATATCCTCACTAGTGAAGATATTGATGACGTGGCAAAAACAATATTTTACTCATTCGCTGCACTCATTCGTAAAATATTGTTTTCCCCCATTCAAAGATAAAATTCATATCTTCGCGCCGCCGTGTAATATCCTCTATGTATTTTTGTATAAAGAAATTCTTAATTTCAGCTTGAGGTTCTTAATAGTGGTAGGTTCTTGTTAGCGTGTTTTTACTGTACATTACGTTTTTGAAACTGAAAACGAATTGGAAGGCGATAATTAAAAAAAAAACCCAACAAAAACGATCGACATCTAGCTTTATGATTTTAGATCGGGTTATAGTGCTAATATTATACTATAAATAATCGCAATAAGCATAAAGGTGATATCAAACTGCTTGTTTTGTTTTCATTAAATATTCAAGAGTAGATGTATTTAGGGTATGGACATGCAACATGCCCTTACCAGGGGGTTGTGGTTAGATTTAGAGTTGCCGGGGGGGGTTGTCGTTAGGTGTAGAGGTGGGTCAGGATTTCATTTCTTTAATATTCAGGATTATCCTGAATTCCAGATTCGATGATATGCTGCCGCATGCGTACTAATGAGTCTAGTCCACTCACTGGCGGCCCAAGTTCAAGGTGTGTGGTAGCCCGCAGTGCGGGTGTTTTAATGGCAATTTGAAAATATATGTGACTTGACATAAACCCGTAAACAAACGAACGAATTTGTCTTAAATATCAACATTATGTGAATAAAATCTACTAACCTTGTCAATGTGATGTCTTGTCTCATGTTTTATTCGTCGTCGAGTTGGTTTGCAGCGATTTACAGCGAGTTCTTTTCGACGCCGTTGCGCAAACCAACTCGACGACGAATAAAACATGAGACAAGACATCACATTGACAAGGTTAGTAGATTTTATTCACATAATGTTGATATTTAAGACAAATTCGTTCGTTTGTTTACGGGTTTATGTCAAGTCACATATATTTTCAAATTACCGTTAAAACACCCGCACTGCGGGCTACCACACACCTTGAACTTGGGCCGGCTGTGGTCCACTCTGCACTTTCCATACTCGGGTACGAGAATGGGTCTCCTCGTCAACCTACGGTCTGCCACGGTCTGTCCATATATAATGGAGGGGAACTGGATAGGAAACTTACGAAACCGGAAACGATGTTTGCACAACTTGCTATGATAATTATACGCTTATAAGCGGGCAATGCACCGAACGGGTGGTCCCACATGTCTAAAATCAGACACTGTTGAACTTAAGTGATATTACACTTTTGTCTAATTTCAGCAATAGGTGCATTAGCTGCTTATAAGTGTGTAATTACCATAGCAAGTTGTGCAAACGTTTCCGGTTCTTTGACCTCGTTTGAAGTTTCCTATCCAGTTCCCCTTCATTATCTATGGTCTGTCGTCAGTTATTTTTTATAGATCAGTGATATAGCCAATATATCATCAAACTAGAATCGTAGATATTAAATAAGCGTAGTTTCCAACTTTTCTATTTCCAGATGAAAGGATGTTTATATGGGGAGGGCCATTATCTTACTCTGTGACGTCATCAAAATGAGTTATCGAGAATGTTTGAGCCCTCCACGGCCAAGGAGGACCAGCCCTCTTGGAGCTCGTTTCTATGAAAAACCTCCAGTCCGAGATCTTGGGTGGTCAATACTGAAATCTTGCCTTGGGAGACTGACCCTTCTCTCAAAAACCAAATTTTACCACGGATTTTTGGTTGACAGGCGGGATCTCGGCAAAAAGGGCTGCCCGTCTTCGATATGATCACCTGCAACCAGGCGTTATTTCCACAGTAAGGCCTGATTGCAGATTACCTTCATGTTAATAATGCAAACAATAGAGACAGAGCCTTCAAAGCCGTTTAAACGATTAAGTACAAATCAACACTGAAAAATAACAAGCACTTATTTCAAATTATCCGATTTAAAACCTGTTTTAACAATCAACAGTATTGTAAAAGCTACTGTATTCAATTTCTTGGTTTGCACTTGACGTCATGTTGGAGGACAAAAGAATCTCATTAATAGCAGCTATTGTGTTCCTCCAACGTGGCTGCCGTATCTGTCTTCTAAATCTCAACGGATTGATTGCAAACCGGGAGCTGTGGCCATTGGGCCAGCCGCTCACTAGGAATTTTATGAATTTGGCCGACGATTCCCCGAAACTGTTCAAGAACTGATCGTGTCGCTGATAGATGATCACACTTCACGAACGTACTCCTGAAAATTCATTTCGGAAAGATATTAAAAATCGAAAATAGCCTTGCCGTCCGTGCATATTTAGCCTGCGTAGCAGGCGTTCTGTTCTGGGGGAGAGGGTTGAAGCCGCTCTCAACCCTCTCCCCCAGAACAGAACGCCTGCTATACATATTGCACAGGAGGGGTATGTGAAAAAAGGTCAGTTGGGTATTTTCGAAAGTTTGCTGGTCGTGACGTCACGTCATTGATAATCTTTTGGAACACCTCGATATAGTCAAAGCCGGATGCAAACACGAAAGTAATTTGGGTCTTGGGTTAAATATACTTCAGTTTAAACAATTTACTCGACCAGACGGGTCAACCTCGTCCCCAGGGTGCCACAGGGCATGGGCCGGTCATTACAATTTGATATGCCAACGATCGAGTACGTTTCATTTTTTTATATTAAAAAGTCTTATGTTTACAAAATATTAAATCACCAAAAAAGGACTTTGGAAGTTGAAGGTTTTCATTTTGAAATGATGTAAGGTTATCGTTAAAGAATGACGTAATGTTAGCGGAATACGTATTGTCGGGCCGCTTGGGGAATCGAAAAGGTTATGCCCAAAAAAGGTTATGCTGGTAGCATTACCAAATATGGGCTTGGGATTGTTTTTTCCTGACCAATAAGGATGCGTAAATGCGCTCTGGTGCACACGCGTTTGTTTTCGCATTATTAGAACGTTTTATAATATATTAGCACGCGATACGCCTTTCCCTTCCTCTGCAAGCTTTGTCCTGTCGCAATTCGAAAGCTTGTATAAATTCGGTGATTGGAAACGCTTATCTCACTCGTTATTCTGCTCCGCTCCACAACCTGAAGTCAAAATGGTAAGTTTTGTATAAGAACGAGTTGTAGACTTGATAGGTATACAAGGGCAAATTAAAATTATGCAACATTTATGTAGAAACTAGTAGACACTTTGCTTTGTGTTGTATGTGTTGTATTAATAGTATTGTACCAACAATTTATTACCCGACACGTTTCTTATTGCACACACCGACTAGGTCAGTATGCTTTATAAAGTCCATGAAACAAGATCTTGTCTCAAGTTACCGACGGCGTTTCTTCCGCCAACCAAAGAGAGCGAGTGTGGCCTGACACGGTGACACCACCGCCTTTCACTTCTCTCAAAATGCTTCGTGTACTTTCGTCGTTTATTCATACTTCACTGCATTCGGCTGCCTTTTTGTTGTTGGGATAATAGTACCTTTACTATGAGTTTTAAACTGTTCAAAGTCTGGTAAACCCAATGTTTTTTTTCCTATAATATAAATAATATAGAATCTCGTGAGTACAGTTGTGACGTATACTAATATAAAAATGTAGAGGAATGTGTTGACAATCATATCGTATTCCGCTG
Source organism: Corallium rubrum (assembly GCA_964035015.1). Lineage (NCBI taxonomy): Eukaryota > Metazoa > Cnidaria > Anthozoa > Scleralcyonacea > Coralliidae > Corallium > Corallium rubrum. The sequence goes on from OZ036002.1 coordinate 8,942,901, forward strand.
CGAATCGATCGGTATTCTAGGTTTTAATATGGGACTTGTCCTACAGTAAGCACAGGGGTATTTTGGCTAATTTTAATCGTGCCGATCGTCATTCTTCACTGGCAAACCGTTCATTCTCTCGCGTGTGGTTCGATGTCTTCGATAATTAGTTTAAATTTGCGACACGCAACGTAAAAATCGTCTAGCCGTCGAGACGCACCTTTTTTTACCATTCGTAATATTAAACCTGTACACTCTACAGTACAAAGAATGTTTAGTAGGAGCTAAGAACAGGTGAAGTTCTTTCTGCTTCCCTGTGGCTGCCCTATTTTCTTTTTTTGGGTGGGAGCAAATATATAGGGCCTGCTGACCTGCATTGTTTATATTTTGAATGAATAAATTATACAAAATCATTTTTTCCTCTAAAACGTTTTGCAGTGCTGATAACACGTGCAGCATTGGCCTGCCTGCCTACGGAATGAAACACAAGAGTTGAGATGCTTTATGCACCTATCAACGGCTGTCCCTGGGGGTACAATCCCGGGATTTTGCAAATACACTTATAAATTAAAAGTTCTTCATTTCCCCTCCCTCCCTCCCCAGGGGAAGCCTTCAAACAAACAGCCCCACCACCAGGGCAAGAATATATATTACTACAATGAAACAGTAGTTTAAATGTCATATTTTATTAGAAATATGTCATTGAAGTGCCTGTGACCTTAACTGCAAATACAATGTTAGAAATGTAGATTCTATGTGTATATGAGCTTGCAGCTTGCGTTAATTAAGACATTATTTCATTGTAACAATACAGATTTAAACCTACCTTGATTTCCAAAGACATTTTATAAAAGACTACATGCTGAGAGAATGATCTTTGAACATGTGCGCATAGCTAAGCCCATGAAACTTGTGTACCTGCAGAAAAAATTCCCCTCCCCTCTCCCTCCCCCCCCCCCCCCCCCCCCCCCCAAATCACCTTGGTGAATTCTGTGATTCCCCCTGGGTCCCTGGGCAAAACACGGTTATAAATCCATGTCCTATTTTCACAAAATTTTGGTCTTAGGTTAGGGTGTGTGTTGGGGTCAGGCTTTCATGAAGTACCTGGGTTACTTAGAACATTTCCCCCTGGTATGTCCCGTGGTTGTACCCCCAGGGACAGCCGTTGATAGGTGCATTACGCTTGTAAAATACGATGATACATGGGAGTTAGCTTAAAATGCTCTCAACAATTGAAACTTCAGATAAAATAGTTAGCGCTGCTAGTAATTTGAATCAGGGGCAGTGGAAGATGTTTTTGAGTGTGGGGGCAGGAGGTAGGTCTAGGGGGGTCTGGAAATTTTGATTTGTGACCCCCCAGAAAGCCCCTTTTTTGCTATTCCCACCAATAAATTTTCTCGACCATAAAGTTGTCTTTTACATATCTATTTATAGTATTTAAATATTGTTCACATATACTCTAGGTACAATATCTCAAAGTTTGTGTAGATAGTGTGTTGTACAGTTGTCTGTACTCTGTTTATTTAAAGGACATTATGTTATCTTATAATCAGGGTGACAGCCCCAGGTAGAGGCCTATTTGTTGAGTTTTGTTTTTGAAATCATTCCCCAGGTATGGGGGCTTTGGTGTGTATTTGGGTGGTGGCAAAATCAAATCCCCACCTTTCCCTGGGGGTGGGGGGTTATAACCATATTGACTCATGCATAAAACCTGACCCAAGATAATTTCTCAGATGGTCAGTGAATGAGTGACTGCTAAACTACAGTCTGTCCCAACCATCTACTACACAACTAGACAAACCAAAGATAAACTTTCAAATAAAGCATGCTACTCCTTATTAAATACATCAGTAAAAACCCCAATATTGGCAAGCTTTTGATGCACAGGGATGTGGCATTTGTATTTCAATGTTCACCCATGGTTTGGGTATTTGACTCTGAATTTACAAAATCCTTCTACACTGTATTTTGGTAATTCTAACCACAGCTGCTTTTCCATTTCACTTAGGAACATAACTGCATTCTTAAGAAATTACTGCCAGTTCTCTGAAAAGTGTTCTACATTCTAAAAGATAACTATCTGATGAGGACATTTCAAAGTTTCCCACAATCAAACAGTTTCTCAGTTATAGGCCGATTTTAAAAAAATTCTGCAGATCCAAATTTTTTAAAAATTAACAAACATGATTTTTCTGAAAAGAAAATTATTCATTCTACAGAATTTTATTAAAACGGGCCTATTGATTACTCATACTTCAAGAAAAGTTTTAATGAAAAAGATACTGGGGGTCACAATAGATTTTTTTTCGAATTAAGGCAATTGGCAGACATTTTGAAATGTCATTGTTGCCATAGCAACAACTGTTGCTATTTATCACAGTTGGTAACAGTTTTTGATTGTCAGAATGTTTAACTATGCATAACATTTAGTTTTATTCTTTTTCTGAATTGTTTATGCACTTGTATTGTGTATTTTTTATAACTTGTATTTTCCATTTTTCAAGAAACTGTATGGAGCCACCTTCACGTGGTTCTCTGATAAAAATATTCTTGGTAATGTTTCTGCATAATCCTAAAGATATTATTATGTTACTTGGTAACTGTGCAAAGTTTCATTTTTAAATTCTATTGTATTTTACGTGCGAAGTTTGTATTTTGGAGTGCCACCATTAAATTGGCCGTGTTTGAGAAGAATGAGTTGAGAACTCATGACATCATAGACTCAACAAAAACAAAAGATCATTGTTGTCAACAAAAGGGTCATTGTTGTTATTGAGTCTATGATGTCAACTCATTCTTCTCAAGCTCAGCCACTTTAATGACAGTGTTCCAAAATACAAACTACATGTACCGTATTTTCTGGGCAATAACCTGCATGGCATATAACCCGCACAGCAACAAAAATGTCACTTTGGGAAAAAATAAATCAGTGTATTACCTGCACCATTGGATAACCCACAGCTGCACATAACCTGTGGATTATCACCCAGAAAATATGGTATACATAAAATATCACCTTTTCTTCAACAACTTTTGAAATGAAACTTTGCACGATTATAACTATTATAACATCTTTATAATTATGCAAAAACATTTCCAACAATATTTTCATCAGAAAATCACTTTAAGAGTTCTTCAATTATTTTTATCTTTAGGCATCATCTGGTGTTAACGTTAGCCCAGATATCGAGACTGAGTTTAACAACATGAAAATGAATAAGCAATATCAACTTCTGGTTGTGAAAATAGACAATTCAGAATTAATACTAGATGAAGTAAGAGAGCAGTGTACCTACGACGACGTCTATAACTTGTTAATGGGTCTCGGATCGGATTGCCGCTACTTGGTACATGAGCTGAAGGAAAATGAAACTGACAATACCGGAAATCTTTTGTTCATGTCTTGGTAAGCAAGGCTCAAACTAACTTTTTTCCCCCAAGGACAACCCAGGCTTCTTGCTCAGCACTCTGACTTGCTTTAGTGCAATTTATCTTGTACCCAGAGCCTCGGTGATCTTCTTGGCCACCAGTGAGGATCTAAGGCTTTGGGGAACTTTGTCCGATGAAAGTCCTTAAAATTGGGGCTTGTTCCCTTGTTATATTATACGAATAGTCTTTCTTCACGTTTCTCCAAATTAACAAGAGCTTATACTGTATGGTCTACATAATGGCATTGACCAGCTCAGCTGCTCAGGTGAGGTATTGTAGTATTTGCCAGGAATTTTGGCTAAAATATGGCAATCCTTCATCCTCCAACCTTAATTTAACAAAGTGGCTATAGGTCTGGTAACTGGAACTCATTCAAGAAAAATAGGCATACCCTATAGCTACTATGGTAAAAACTGATGCAACTGTGTACTTGTAACAACCTTGTATTCATAGCTGAACAAGATTTTTGACAAAATTGTCTATCAGCACAGGCCATGCTGTGTTTTAACTTTAAACAAAGAACTCAACTCACTCCAGGGGTGGCACCAGGATTACGATTTTTCACTTTTTTGACTAGGTCTGTGTCTGAGAGATTGGCAAGGTTTTATAATTTAACGCGCTCACTTTTACATTTTAGACCGGACTATTATTAATTATTATTAAAATTAAATTACCCTTCTAACATAGCAAGTTCACCTGGTGGCAGTGGGGTGAGTGGGGGGGGGGGGGGGGGAGAGATGCAGTTTTCACCCCACAAAATTTTGCAACTTATAGTGCTCTAGAAGTCTAGGTGATATTCACCACCAGGCAATAATATACACTTAATGTCTGCTCCCGAGGGAAACAGTTTTGTTTTCCCGAGAGTCTTGATATTTCCCGAGACAAAGTCGAGGGAAACATCAAAACTCAAGGGAAAACAAAACTAACTGTTTTCCAAGGGATCAGACATTAAGTGTTTTGTTATATAGCTTGGGTTTCGCTGAATAATTTCGACGTTTATCAATTAAGGGAAAGTACACAAAAGACAAACGCAAAGACTTACCAAGACATTTCACCTGGCTCCATAATTTCACTTCAAGTGAGTCTCAGAACAAAAGAACAGCAATACATTTCTTCAGTTAATCTTCACACATGCTTTGAAGACCTATAAATATTCTTTTTTCCGTACCAAACAAGCTTTTGTTTATAGGATGCCGTGAAAAGTTCAAAGTTTTAGCAGGCAACAATTGAAAACTTATTGACCGAGCGGGCAATAAGTTCTCAATTATTACCTGCTCAGTAAACATTGAAATTTAGCTAAGGTCATGTGACCACAAACCAACCAATGACAGTCATCATTGCATCCAGTGAAACTCTGGCTATATAACAATTACGATTAATGATGGTTTATATCAAATTAACATTACTTAGAATATTATAATGGAGCCTTTTTGCAATTTTATTGGTGGGAATAGCAAAAAATGGGCTTTCTGGGCCCCCTAGACCTACTTTCTGCCCCCACACTCAAAAACATCTTCCACCACCTGAAGTGTGAAGTTTATCTGAAGTTTCAATTGTTGAGAGCATTTTAAGTTAAAAGCGTCTCAACTCTCGGGCTTTCTAGGGGTCACAAATCAAACCACACCCCCCCCCCCCCCCCAGACCTACTTCCTGCCCCCACACTCATAAACATCTTCCACCACCTGAAGTGTGAAGTTTATCTGAAGTTTGAAGAATTTGAGAGTTTATCTGAAGAATTTGAGACCACCACCCCTGACTCACTCAACTCAGAGTAAAGCCATCGTATCATATCATCATATATCATATCATAATTATCGTATCGTAGCAAGGTGCAGAAGGCTAAGCACTGGAACTCATGCAAGATACAAGTAGAGTTGTTAAGCCCAGACAGGTGCATGGTCACCCATTCAAATACTACCAAAATCAGTAGAGTGTCTTTTCCGGAAGAAAAAAGGTTGTCTGGAAGGTGGCCAAACGTGTATGTTTTGTGACGTCAATGGCTCCGGAATTCAGCGTGGCGTGAACGAATTCAATGAAATCAACGAATTCTGTTGAACAAGATGTTAATTTTGAACGTAGTGTAAAATGACTGTGATACTGTAGCACACACCATTCAAAAAACATCTTGTTCAACAGAATTCGTTGATTTTATTGAATTCGTTCACATGCCAATCTGCATTCCTGAGCCATTGACGTCACAAAACAAACATGTTTGGACACCTTCCAGACAACCTTTTTTCTTCCGGAAAAGACACTCTACTGATTTTGGTAGTACAGTACTAACGCAGTGGTGAGAGGCAGTGTGCTATACTGTAGCTTGACTATTAAAGCTATGGTACTAACAGCTATAGTCATAAAGTATGGTAGTAAAGCTTTAAGTAGGCCAATCAAATTAACATAACTAACATTCACAAAATCTGACTGTATTGACTAATACAATATTTAAGTATCTTTGTTACAATTATTTTCATTACAACAATTAATTTTGTCAAACAATAATGCAATTTAGATCATGTGTGCAATCACTCACCCCCAGTTGAAAGCCCTGTTACAACACTGCAAATAGGCTCTGACCCATCATTTCTCTTATCTCTTCTTTAGGGTACCTGATAATGCAAAGGTTGGAGACAGAATGCTTTACGCTAGCAGTAAAAGTGCCCTTTTGCTAAAGTTGCAGGGCATGAAGTACAAAATTGATTGCAATGATTTAAGTGACGCAACAAAGTCGGAGGTTAAAAAAAATAGAAAAAAATTCTGAAAGATTTTTAATTGTACAATATGGACATTTCTAGTAGTTGTGGAGATGGGACAGTTACCAGCAATCTACCATGATTCAAAATGTTACAAAATGATTTCCCAAATATGAGGGACACTGGTTTCCTGTCTTTACTGAAATTGTACTAAATGTGAAATTTGGCATCATTTTTAAAGGGACATCACATTTTGCATGGAGTATTTGTACCATTTTGAAAGCTGTAATAAAGCATACACTCTTTTTCTAGTTAATAAAAAGATGCTAATTTGTTTAAAATCAATATTGGTCAGATTAAGTTAAGCCAACCCTTCCACTGTCGTATGTACAAATATTTCTTTAATCATGTATTAAAGTACATACTTTGTTATAAATGAGTTGCATGAGGGAACTAACATGAATGTCAGGCTAATTTTAAGACCTGACATTCACGCTACAGTAGATCTCCTTTCAATGAAGGACAATTCAAGGCTCAGGTTTCCACTCTGGTAAATTTTCCTCAAGACCAGGAATGGACAGTTTCTTTTGTTTTGTGAGCTCTCAGACAGAAGTAATAGCTAGTTTAATACATGGTTCAACTTCCGCTTCAAAAGAAGCTGCCTTTAGCTAGCCAATCAAAACACTTCCTGGTGATGTTCCAGGTACAAGATTGCCCTGGGTATGGGGTTGCCACGTAGACTATAAATTTGTTAATGGTGATAGCCTAGGGTTTTGACTTGATGGCAGTGCCCTTTAGTTCTAAACTCAGAGGCCACGGAAGCACCTGAAGTGTGTGTGTGTGTGGGGGGGGGGGGGGGGGGGGGGGTACTGCCAAAAAGGGGCACCTTGGTTATTTTCAAAATAATTTTATAATTTCAAACATTGTACAGTTGTAACTTCCATTTGATCACCACCATTTTGTTTTTAACATAATTTCTTGGTCAGTGACATTTCTTTTCATATTTCATAAATACTGTAATGCATGAATCAGTGTTAAGCCTGAGGGGGGAGAGGCCGGGGAAAGGTGGGAGATTTGGTAAACATCTGTATCCCTGGTTCAACTCCAGTGTAAGAGACACAGCTGACATCATCAGCACAGCATTGTGTGCGTCGTTACTAGATTTTTATATCTGTATCTATATATACCATATATATATATTTATATGTATATATATATATACACTGTATATATATATATATATATATATATATGTATATATATGTATATATATATATATATATATATATATATATATATATTATTATTAGGCTGGGGCGGTTTTTCGGTATACCGGAAAATACCGGTTTTTTTGAAAAACCGGTTTTTCGGCTTTGCCAAAGTCCACGCACCGAAAAACCGAAAAAAATGGAAAAAGACGAAGAACAGGAAAAAAACGAGATAAAAAAGGCTAATGTCTGCGCGGTCAGCGTACTTCCGTGAATAGCGTATGACTCACCACACTCGTGGGCACGCGGCATCCATGCATGACAGCAACAGCCAATCAGGGACCTATCTTAGTGTGCACGTTATTCAAATTTACATATTTTGTTTTATAGCCTGTCAAAAGTCAAAACACGCTCTAATTTTGAAAAAACATTTCAATAGTTTTCTTACGTTTAAATCGCCGGAATGTCAGAAACTACCAGTTCAGTTTGGAAGTTTTTTAAGAAGGCCAACGATGACAGCTCAATCTGCCAAATCTGTATGCGTACGGCGAAAAACAAAGGTGGTAATACGTCAGACTTGGCGATGCATTTGCAGAGAAATCATCCCATGCAGTATGCTACCATAAACCCAAAGCGTAAGGTCAATTCTCAAGCTTCGAAAGAAACCGATGAGACAGTGGGATTCCCTTCATCGTCACAGCCTACAATCAAGAGCGCATTCTATAAAACTACTCCGTTTGAAAGCAGCAACCAGTGGTATCAAGCCATTACAGATGCCATCACGCAGTTCCTTTGTAAAGATAACGTGGCCTTCAACGCTGTGTTCAAACGGTACCAGACATACCCCATAATTGACGGCGATGAAGATCCGCTGAAGTGATGGCAGAGAAACAAAGTTGATTTCCCATTGCTCTGTCAGCTGGCCCGAAAGTATCTTGCGATCCAGGCTAGCAGTTCTCCATCAGAACGATTATTTAGCAAAGCAGGACTGGTCAGTACTCCATCTCGAGCACAATTAAAACCAGAAAAAGTTGACATGCTTACATTCCTAGCTGAAAACTTGTAAATATGTTCTTTAACATTGTCTTCTTACTTGTATTTTTATACCTCTGTAAGCTTTTGATATTAAGCATCTAAAACTAAAATTCTTCACATAATGAAAACACGTGCTACACTATTTTATGTCTGTGTTATTTATAGATAAAAACCCGGTTTTTCTCGTTTTTTTCTTGACGGTTTTCAGTTTCGGTTTTTTTCAAGAACCGCCCCAGCCTAATTATTATTATTATTATTATTATTATATATATATATATATATATATATATATATATATATATATATATATATTATTATTATTATTATTATTATATATATACACACACATATAAATATGTATGTATGGTATATATAGATACAGATATAAAAATCTAGTAATGACGCACACAATGCTGTGCTGATGACGTCAGCTGTGTCTCTTACACTGGAGTAAAACTGTATCCCCACCCTGTGGCATTTGATTTGCTTTTGAATTGTGACCCCAGGGTGGGGGCATTTAAATATTCTAAAGGAAATTTTCAACCGTTCCTAGGCAATTCTCTGCCCCAGGGTCATGTTTTTGCACACTTCATTTTAAAAAATTCAAATCCCCCACCTTTTGCCCGGCCTCCCCCGGTTTAGTTGTTTGCGGCACAGGCTACCCATTGGGCAACGGCACAGTCACTCTTTTCTACAGCAAATAGCAAATGTCATACTTCTACGAAAAGGGTACATAATTTAATTCTTCCCAGTATAGACCACTTGCACTTATTCCCCAGGTGGACAAAAAATGTTTATAAACTATAGTATTCTCGAAAATTGACGAAGCGTGGCCAGGATTATACATAAGGAAAACCCTAGAGTCTTGGCACACGGCATTGATTCCTGAATCGGACAATAACTCAAAACCATTACCCGAACAGTATAGCATTATACTAAATAAAATAACTCATTAGGCTATTAATATTGTATCAGATTACTAGGCGTTCCATAATATTTGTATGTATATATGGTTTTATATTTCATTTTTATTATCCCGTTGAAGGCTGCAGTCTGGCAGCCGAAAGCTCGAATTAAATCTAAATATTTGGTCAGAGAACGTTTGTCTTTTCATTATAGTATTCTCATTGATTATTCACTCTGTTGAACATCGGAACATTGAAGTTGTCCTCCAGATGAACTGTTTTGAAGTCATGTGCAAGTGGTCTATAGGCAATATGCCTTAAAACCTTAACCGCCACATGCTACATTTATAAAAAGCGGCAAAAAGGGCATTTTTATTTCAGAAAAAGGGCACATTTTCTAATTTTGAAAAAAAGTGGGGGCATCTACCCCTAGTGCCCCCCCCCCCCCGGTTCCGCGGCCTGTCTAAATTGTTTGGTGTTAAGAAAAGAACGAAGAACCGTACCTGTTTGAGCGTTGACTGGAATTAAACTATGGGCCAACTCTATGGTTGGCCCGACGGTCCTTCCCTGTCGCACGACGTTCGTTTCCGCATCCATGCTTGGACCAGGGGTTGTTTGCTTGAGTTCTTGACGAAGGAATTCGGCAATCGCTGATGTTTGAAGAGTGGTTCAGAAACTCTGGTGTTTCAAAAGCCGTATGCCAGATGGTACTACCGGTTCAAGCAAGACGTTCGGTACTAGTCCGTGGATGGACTCTCCATGACGCTTGGAGTATGAAAATATAAAGACATGGTGGAGATAGGCGAACGAGTTGAAGAGATTTTCCCGAGCAACGAAATGTACGTTCGACCGCTTGTCGTACGTTTGTAACAATAGACGCCATCTTCAGATTACCATCACCGACCTACGCCCACACAGTATCCGAGACCTGTTGATTTCTGTGACTCTACTGTTAGTTATTGCATAACATGAACCTCGTGAGATGCATAGATTTAACGCGAAGCGGTATAAACCATAAAACCAAGAGCCGTAAATAAAAGCTGTAAATATATATATGCTCTGCATGTCAGTGCGCCGACTTCCCCAAGCACCCTTGCGCGCCCATCCTTGGCTTTTTTGTTTTGGCCTTTGGGAATCGGGACCGAGTTCTGCTTCTTGGGAGGGCAAGGTTGGCCACTTTCCATTGTATATCCCCATTAGAAGTCGTAAATTTTCAACTTTGAAAGCGCCCCGACCGCCCTCATGGATGACACGGATGACACAAGAGAGACTACCGCTCTCCGAAGGCAAAGGAAGTGGCGTTATAAATTATGCCCAAAAAAGGTTATCCTGGCAGCGGCAGCCAAATATGGGCATAAGATTGTGGTGCTTGAGAGCGCACGCATGCTAATAGAAAGCAGGTCATTTGATCTGTTAGCTCTTTTGATACGCCTCTCTTTTCCTTCCTCTGTGCAAGCTTTGGCCTGTCTCGATTTCGAAAGCTTTTGTAGATTGATCCATTTCAACGTCTATTTCACTCGTTATCCCAACCTGCTCTACAAACCTGAAGTCAAAATGGTAAGTTTTTGTATAAGAACGAGTTAACATCAGTGTCTGTATCACTTCTTGATCTCGCTTGTTTCATGGGACTCGCGGACCAGACATAGAATTCTGGGTCCGATTGACTTGCTTTGGTTGAATCCTGAGTAGTTCAATTCACGGTCCTTGTAGAATTAATATAGAAAGGGTTTATGAGAAACGAAGTATTAAAGTACAAACGTTGACTGTGGTTGGGACGTATTAAATGAAATTTCTGTGTCCGGTACACGAAGTATTACATAAAGTGTAAAAGGTCGAAGCAAATTATTCAACATTGGTCGTGAATATTTAATATAGTTCGGTCTTGGAAGAACTGAATCTTTCTAGTCATAAATTATTTTCCAACACATTTGCTGCCTATATGAACGGTTTCTACTGCAAGAGAGTTGGGCAATGCCTCAATGGCGCACGCGAGATGACTTTCACACTTCGTTACCCCAGAAAAAGTATAGAAAATTACGGTGATTTACCAACGTTACTAAGGAGATATAGCTGACATTTTGGGCTTTAGCAAAGCCTTTTTGTGATAGACTGCGTCAACATGTTTATGAAAGTAATTAATAAAATCTATCAGTTCACAAGTTATTCGCTCGGACCCGTTTCAAATGTCGAACTTGTTTCGTGTGGAATTCGATTCATTCAGCAATTACATGCGGCAGAAAATGCAACTTTGAGTCCTTTGAAACCAATTCGCCATGTTGAAATGTTAAAATGGCAGATGAATTAAGAAATCTGGTTCTGTCACGCCGCGCACCCATTCGATTGCTATTCATAAAGTATGACGGCTGTTTAAAAAAATCTCCGCTTTTCCAAGGTTTGAGAGTAGAGTGACAAAGAGTGTCGCATCCTCCATGACTTCAGTGAGACCAAGGTATTGCCATGACAACATTGTTATCTTATTAAAGCCTTGGTATGGCGCCGACCCATGATTTAGATGCATGTTAAAGTAAAAGAATAAAAGCACTGCTTTTCTGCATTGTTCTTTATTACTTAACATGCTGCTGCACTTCCCATTTTAACATGCATCTAAATCACAAATCGCCAACGATCGGTGAAGGCTTAAAGTGCCCCTAATCCCAAATATTTTTTTTAAAAAAATCAAATTACTGTGGTTTGTTGAGTACCTCAGTCCAAAAATTTTTTGATTTGGATGAATTCTCGAGTTTCTATGCCCTGTTGAAATGTCAAAAATCGCCGCCATTTTGGTTCACGGCCGAGTTGCAAGCAAAGTTTCAAAAAGCATGGAACTAACACATTTGTGACGTAGATTCCGGAACGCCCGATTATTAGTGCTTGATACCATCACTTGATATTCTTATTTCAATTCGCACAGTTCGATGTTAAAAATATGCTTCTGAGTTCTGTCTTCTGGCAATTTTGTGAAAAGCTTAAGACAGTGAGATGTGCAAAAGAATATTGGAAGCACGGAGACCAATATAATTATTTTATTCAAAGAACGTTCGCTTTCAGCTTTGAAGTATGAATCACTTTGTATATATTTTTCACCGAACGTTTCTCAGCTGACTTGGCTGTCTTGGTTGTCTTTGGACTGCTTGCAAGAGTTCATAGACATATATCAACAAAGTAACAAATCCAACAGAGACAACAGACGGAGAAACCGCCGAAATATAATAAATAGCAATGTATAAGAATTCACGCAAATGAAAACAAACAAATATCCAATTTCATCATATTTTTATTAAACATTATTAAAGAACGTTGTTGACATATACATAAAACTTTAGAAGCATAAACTAGTGTGGAATCAGATTTAATGAAAGGTATTAGAACAATAAATAAGCAAGGGAAGACAAACCATAACAATAGACGAACGTTCTCGGCGCTTCTCGTACGGCTTTGATATCCGCAGAATTGCAGCTTGATATTCCCTCCACTTCGTACGGCTTTCCCTCAGGGCTACACGCACAGCTTTCCAGATAGTAAACCACGGCAGACTTGAAGGAACATCTTATGTTTTTGGCTCATCCTAGTTCTAGAGAAAGAGTCCGTAGATATAGAAGCTATAGAGCGGTATAGTATTTATACCTGACAATGTGTACAAAATACAATAGTATTAAGGTCAGAAATTTGTCATTCGCGACGTATAACCACCTGAAGGGTATAGCTTTAGTTTATATGATCAGAAAAATTAAAAATCAAACGCACGTACCTGTTCTCATGATAGAGAAAAGTAGACATCCCACAAAATACTAGTCAGTATTAAAGTGAGCGAGCAATCTAGGCGTTCCGGAATCTACATCATAAATGTGCTGGTTCCCATGCCTTTTGAAAACACGGCCGTGAACCGAAATGGTGGTGATTTTCGACATTTCAACAGGGCATAGAGAATCGAGAATTCATCCAAATCAAAAAATTTTTGGACTGAGGTACTCAACAAACCACAGTAATTTGATTTTTTTTAAAAAAATATTTGGGCTTAGGTGCACTTTAAGGGTAGTGCAGGTGCCTTTCACTCTGAGCTGGGGGGGGGGGGGTTACCCAAGCTAGCCCACTTATGACAACATAATGAGAAGAAGCTTGGTGAGATGATTTTCATTTGTATTTACATGAGAAAGGCTAGCTTGCCTAGCTAACCGTAATTTATCAGTTCTGGCTCATTTGTTTTAAATATGAACTGTACATAGACAAGCAGAACTTGTGAATTGTTAATATGTTGAAAAAAACTGATCAAAACAAATTTTTTCACGTGTACGGAGCTTTTAATGCCAGCCAAGCCAGCCCAATCAATCAAGTTTACGTAGGAAGAAAAACAGCCCAGGAAACTGAGATCCCAGTCACACAGCAAGATCTCGGCTACATGGGCTGGCTTGGCTCTTCTATAAACACAAGATGAAAATTAACAAGAAATTGTAGTACAAGCATTTATATCTCAGCAAAGTGGCCTAGCCTGGGTACCCAGACTGACCCAATGTAAACTAGGGTGAGGTGGTTAATCGATAAACCGAAAAAACCCAATGTTTTTTGAAAACCGATTTAACCGATGTTGCTTTTAGAGGAAAACCGGAAAATCGAAAGAAAAATCAGTATTTCAATAAAATCGAACCATACTTACAGGTTTTTTTTGTTGCGTTTACACATGGAATTGACGGAAAAACAACTGAAGAGATTTGTGTCTTCAAAATACCGTACGTTTATTGCCAGGTATGATCTCCGATATAAGAATGGAAATTACGGAAAGGCTTTGATTCAGATTTGCACGAGCTTGAACGCATAAGCAGATCAAACGAAGATGAATTTTGATTGGCTCAAATGAAGGCGGACCTCTGCAAAGACAGGTCTAAAGTAAAATTGGTGTATGACTCATAAACAGTCGGAGCGTAACATGAATACTTAACCAATTTTCGATTTCAATGCTGTATCGCATATATTTTCTGACTCATGCTCTTTCAGCTTTGCCTTTTTAAGTAACTGTTCGTTGAAACTTGGAATACTTTGTTACGCTGTCCAAAACTGTTGGTTACTGGTAACATTTCTCTGCCAAAATGAGCCAAAGTGCTGTTTGGTATTTCTTCAAGAAAGCCGAAAAAAACGGACGACGTAGTGTCCTGCATGTTTTATTAACTATGGTTTCAAATGTGTTTTAAAAAAATCAGGTTCACTCGGTTTTTTCAGGTGGTTTTCAGTTTTCAGTTTTTTATAAGAACCACCTCACCCTAATGTAAACATCCTATTACAGGGGTTTCATTAGAAGCTGGCAAACTCCGGTGGTTACTTTCCAAATCATTACCGGCCGCTTTCATAATCATTGTTTTAAATTTTAATTGTAAATACCGTATACAGTACGTGTTCACTTTGAGCCGTTCCATTTTCTCTTGAAAACGTTAAGTGAACTTGAATGTGAAGAAAGCTGTTTTCTGTGGAAATTTGTAATTTCTTGCTTGATAATTTTCTGTATTAAATTCTGTATTAGGGACCTTAAGATCTAGGACGGCAACCTCAACGACGATGTCATTTAAACAAAATAATTATATTTGCAAAACAACGAGAATGAATAATTTTTACTCCCTAGAGTAATCCCAACACCGTCCCCATTCTTTATACAACATCACATAGAGCATTTTCACATCTTCAGGACGACGTCAATGGCTAAAAGATGAGAACTGTTGCTTAAGATTGACTTCAAATCTTCAATACAGACACTACAATAATTTTAGCAAAGTGCTGGAAATGGTGTGTCCGAGGTTCTAGACTTCAAAAATTTCCTGGGTGCACCACCCCAACAAATGCGGTCCTAAATTGCTACCTCCATGTTCAGCCACCTACTTTCTAAAATGAGCCTGCTACTTTCAAAATTAATGAAACCCCTGCTATTAGAAATGGTTCACGGTTTGATGTGCTCTATTGAATTATTATGCATGCTGGAAGTTGGGAGAGCACAAAAAAATGTTTTGAGTGCTCTCCCAAACTTATATCCCCATAACCTGATGGTGCATGCCAAACCATGAACCATTTCTTTTCTAACAGAGAATCAGGGACAAAACAATGGAAAACAACATTTATAATTATTTCACTGATTAAACTTGAGTTTCTCGTTACATTTGAAAATGCTGTTGTCCATCGAGTTATCGAGCATGATGTATGCCAAACATTTTCCAAGATGTTTAAACTCGTTTGCACAACAACAAACACAACACTTTACTAAATGTCAAAATACATGTATTGTTAAATTTTTGTCAGTGTATTGCCCACACAGTTGGGTATTAATCTATGACTGATAATTTGTTTGACTTACATGCCTGTAAATTTCACTTATAAGTTCTCCAATTAATTGTTTTCCAGTCTATGTCTGGCATTGAAGTTGACAATGACACCAAAAAAGCTTTTGAAGAAATGAAACTGAAAAAAACACATGAACTTCTGGTTATGCAGATAGAAGATAACAAACGTATAAAAGTAAATGTAGAGCTTTCAAAAGAGAAATGTACCAATGAAGAGTTCCATGAATTCATAAAAGATCATCCAAAAAATTGCTTCTTCCTTGTGCATGATTTCAAGCCAAATGCAAATGCGATGGCAAAAAAACTTATGTTACTATCATGGTAAGTCTTGACATAACATGTTTGAGAAAGTTGCTCATCTAAGTTAGAGTACATGTGTCACAAAATCCTAGTTGATATTTTATTTATATAAGGACATGATTCAGCGGAAGAGGCGTGGTTACATGTGCGGCCAAGAAAATGGTAAACAAAGAGACTGTCTAAACAGTATGGGAAAAATAGAGACATGGATGTTTTGACAGCGACATGTGTTTTGTTTTATCTTTACTTTTACATAATAAATTCTCTCTAAAATAACCGTGTGGTCGTTTTCGGTTGACCGGTTCAAGAAACCTGTGACAACATGTAGTCTTGAGAAAGACTGTTTGTGGTGGTAGTGACTGATGCAGGGTTCGAATTAACATTTCAAAAGTGCATCGTGAAAATATTTTGTCAAAGGGGCTGGGACTGATTCCCCCCCCCCCCAGTTTCGACTTCCACTTTCGCTTCGGTATTTCAGACAGAATCGGCATTGGAGTTCTGGATTAGACTAGAATTCGAAACGCCAAGCATTTATTTAAGCTTGTTTCAAACGTCAAACTCATCAGTGCATAATTCGAACATTTCCAAGCATTTTACTCATATTAAATGTGACGTTTGAAACTGCAGGCGAAACAACTGTGTCAGAAATGTGTCTGAAATGACATGTTTGTTTTATTTTTGCTCAAAATCTCACTGAATTATGAAGGATAAATTTACAGTAGCAGTGTTCCAGTTTCACGACTTTTTTATTGTTATGATGCAATGTAACGAGAACTATCCAAGGCTGCTGTTTTGTTTTGTAATAAACCAAAACACACTGCGAAGAAATTATTGGAAGGCACTCAGTGGTTACTTTGCATCGCGATTTTGGAATTTTTATGTTTATTTTGGATCGCATATTTCAAAAAGTGCATCGCGATTTGCGAATCGTGATATGTTAATTCGAACTCTGCTGATGTTTCAACAAACCACTACAAACAGTCTTTCTCAAGACTACTCTAACCTAGCTAGACGAGCTACTTTCTCAAACATGTTCTAATACTCCTGGGTCCAAATCATTTACCTTATAGTAAGTGTTGATATTTAAGAAAATCCTCAAATGCCTAACAGCAGGAAAAACAAAAACTGCCAAAACTGATATAATGTAGAACGTGAAGACATCTGTGACAATTTCTAGGACAAAAAATATGAATGTATTGAATGTATAAGTCAGATTTAGAAGAAGAAATAACAGAGAAATCTTAGCATTGTACATTGGCCAAACACACCAATAACTCCATACGTGCACAGGGTTCTGCCCAGGACCATGTGAGTGCCGGGTACCTGCAGGCCTGAGGGCATGCCCCCCCCCCCCCCCACTGACAACTTTTGAAATATTGCGTGACATCAATAAACAAAGTGCGAAGTGATTAGTGGGAATATCGTATTTCACCGAATCACCAGTAACTAGTATTGTGAGCATGTAGTGCTGAATTTCATCTAATAATATTGTTTGAATAAAAAGATTTGCCAAAGACAAAAAATACAAAATTATATCTATAAAATATAATATTAAAAATGCATATTTGATACTTTTCGAGTGCTGGGCAGAGGAGTCCGCTTTGGTGTGAGTGCTGGGTGCCGGGCGGCACTGCTGAGTACTGGGCACCGCAGCCCTGCGCCGGCCACCGTGGGCAGAACCCTGGTGCATCTCAGAACAAAGGGGAGTTTCTCCTTTAATTGGTAAAAAATTAGCTGTGTCTCTGTAACTTTCCAGCATTCTATCCCATTCACGCAAAACTCTTCACACCATCTCCCCCACTGATTTCTCTGTTTCAAGTGTCTTGAGAGAATGTTTATTGCATGAATCTGAACTTATTATATATATTTTTGTTTGTTTCTGTACTGTACTATACTGTAGGGTACCTGATGCTTCAAATGTTAAGGAGAAGATGATTTATGCTAGCACTAAAGGTGGTCTGAAAACTAAGTTTGATGGCATAAAGACCTTTGTTGAAGGCAATGATTTGGACGATGTCACCCTCGCATCACTGGAGGAGAAATCTAGAAAAAGTTAGGGAAATACGTCTTAACTGTGTAATTAACTGCTGTGGAAATTTCTGATATTCATGAAGCCTAGACCATTTCAAGCTTTTTGCACCCTGATTCAAAATGTTACAAATGATTTTTCTAAACTGAAGGGGACACTAGTTTCTTCTTTTTTCCCAGAAATAATAAGTGTGTGAGGCATTTTCACAGAGTGGTCAGATTTTGCATGGACTATTTGTACCATTTTGAAAGTTGTAAGAATGCATTATTTTCTCAGTTAATAATAAAAGATAATAATTTTGTTTGAAGTCAGTGTTGCTTTGACTTGTCTGGCCTGCAGTAGCCTGTGTGCAGTATTTAGTGTGGAAATAATCCTGTTTTCACACAAGAGACGGCACACAGGCTACTGTAGGCATGCAGAGAATTTAGGACAATTCTATGCATACGGTAAGAACATCTGAGTGGTGTTAGAACCCAGAGGCTGGAATTAGACTTTCAACATATAAGAACCTGTTTAGCATAAAAAATAAAACCTGTTCTTATTTCATAGAAGCAATCAAAATACTGTACTTAAAAGGACAACTCCAGCTCAATCTGAGACCTAAAAGTCGGGGTTGCCAGGTCCTCTGGGCCAAAAAGCCAAACGCATGTTCAAAATAAGCCAAAAAAAGCCAAACAACAAAATTAAGGTGGGGGACTGGGCCTGAGTGCTAATTACAGTAATAATTATGCAAGTATGCCATAAATAATCGGTTTATCACTTTATCTGACATAAAAACTTAAAAATTGCTTATTTTGTTAAATTATTTATTTAGGTATACACTCACATTTCAAAACATTTCATATAGTTCAAATAGTTCAAAGTATATATATATATATATATATAAGATAGTCTGTCATGCAAGTATTCAGTTTAAAACTTGGTTAAAAAGAGAAGTTCATCTTAGTCATCAACTGCTGAAGAAATTATGCAAAGACAGTGGCATGAGTGATGATGTTCTAAATTAAGAATTCATCTGAGTCTGATTGGTTGATACTTATCCCATGGTTATCCAACTCTCGGATCGGGTAATCCCTACTGCTCTATATATACTGAGATTTAACAATTAATCTTTGTAAACAACAAAGCGGCAAGTTTTAACCAATGAAAAACTGAAATATGGTGAAAAGACCGACGACTTTAAAGCCAAAAAATAGTTATATATAATAAAATAAAAAATATAAAATAAAAGTTATAAAAGATAACCCAAAAAATAGTTATAAGCCAAATGAAATTTTTCCAAGCCAAACCTTGTAAAAACAAGCCAAATTTGAGAAATTTGGCTTAAAAAATGCCAAACTGGCAACCCTGCTAAAAGTCTCGGAGTGTCATATAATTTCAGGGCAAAATTACTTGAAGATGATTGGCTACTGAAGAGGGCATTTTTTCGTAATTCAGGTCAAAATTACTTGCATTTGATTGGTTCCTTGATCAGCAGTACTTGCATGTGATTGGTCACTTTGTTACTTAGCAACAGTGAACCTTGGAGGACCATAGACTAACTTTCTTTCCACAAACCTGCAAGGTCTTTTGGTCTGAAAACGTTTTTTTGTTTACTTAATAATTTAAACTATTGAAGCACTGTAAAATATTAGTGAAAATGATTGCACTAGAAAATTTAGGAACTTTTGCCTGTGTTTACAAAAAGAAAGCGATAGTGAGGAAAATTGGAATGTTGCTGGGCAACCCACAGGAATATTGACTTTTTGGGGGGAAATTGTCAAATTCCCCTGGAGTAGAATAGCCTTGTTGGTCAAAATACCCCTCCCTGGGAAATATCAAGTGCTAAAATATAATATTAAGATCATTTTACATGTTAAAAATCCCATCCCTTGAGCTTGTCAAGAAAGTCAAATTTCCCTGTCTTGGGATATGTCAATCCGTCAATATCCTGTGGGTTCCCCACCCCACCCTGGAGCTTAACATTGATAGGTGCATTTGAATAATTTTGCCCACTATGTTATTAACACATAATCACATGAGTTCTTCTAAACTTAATGTTTAATTTCACTCGTGTTTTCAAAATCTTAAACTACCTTTGTCGCTTCGTGACTTGGGCAATTTTATAAAATTTTGAAAACACTTGAGAAATTGAACCTTAAAATTTTCCTTGGCCCCATGCAATTACCTTTACAAAATATAATTACTGGTATGTGGGGGTGCTCACAGTCAACTATGGTACTTATGGTATACATATCTCCACGTAGACCACAATATTAATTTATTTTTTTTGCCAAAAGATTTTGTTGTGGTGGTTAGTGCAGCAGATCCCAGTGGTGTGTGAGAAGTTCTATTTCTCACCAAAGAGGTTGGTGCTTTCTTACGCAAACAGTGCAGGGCAGTTATGAGAGCAAAATGTGCCTTTCACAAAAAAAAAGGAAAACAGTATGTACTTACAAACATTTGTACATGTACAAAGTAATCTCAATATTCAAAAGTTATGAAAATTTGGTTAATAGCAAGGTGTACGTCTGCAAAAGCACCATGTCAATTTATAACCATGGCATAATGCCAGCCGGCCACCTCGGGCAACTGGGGACAACATAGTCCAGCACTACTTGGTAGCTGAAAGGCCTGGCTTGTGCAGTGGAATATTGAACTGCATGCAGTATGCAATAAAAAAAACCAGTTAAATTTTCATGTTATATAATTTACACAAGGAGGAGTGTTTCACCAGGATTTCCAAACACCAAGACTTCTTGAAAACTGAGGTGAAGCCGAGGTTTTTGAACAAATTTCGAGGTGTTTGGAATCCTGATGAAACACTCTTCCGAGTGCATGATATAGCTTCTCAAACTAATCAGTATTTTAAGAGAAAATCGAGGTGAAAGTTGGCTTAATTTATGTAATTTCTTCCTCCGATATCAAAACCTCCATCTCGGTACTGATTTCCTTTGTTTTTGGTTCATGAATTATTAATGAGTTTGAGAAGTACCAGTGTAGTTTTATTTTACTTTAATTTTAATTAATTTAAAGTTAAATTAATTCTCTAGTGTTCACTTGTAGGCATTGATGAAAACTCCTTTGGCACCAGTGAGATATTCTTTTTCTGGTAATGAAAGGCAAACGTTGGTGTAGTTGCCATTAAAGTGTATTATGAAACTAAAATTAAGTTTGTCTTATTTGAAAGGACTCTTAAAATAATGGGAATATCAATTTACAGCTTTTTCATATTTTACTTAGTTCTTGAGATATTTAGACATGTGATATTCAAATGAGATAACTAAATGGTTCGTTTTTTCACTAATTAACATATTCACTTCAAATCACTTGAAACTTTGCGTATTGCTATGTACAGTTCATGCAACTAAACATGAAAGACAAGTTACAAGTGATTTTGATCAATAATCTTAAAAATATTCACAATTTTCGAATATGTTAATTAGGAAAAAAACGAACCATAAGTTATCTCATTTGAATATCACATAAGTCTAAATATCTCAAGAACTAAGTAAAATATGAAAAAGCTGTAAATTGATATTCCCCATTATTTTAAGAGTTCTTTCAAATAAGACAAACTTAATTTTCGTTTCATATACACTTTAACTATGATTCTTGCAATGTTTTTAGTGTTTTTATAGCTTGGCCACAACTGCATATAAGTTCACTTAGTTTAATGTCCATTTCCACTGAGTTACTACTGCCCAGTTGACTGGTTGCCCATGCAATTCTTTCATGAAGTTTTATGGTTGCATCATCGAGACACTGGTTGTAGAATGGGCCAGAACTTGCTATGGAAGGACCTTGTTGTCTGTGAGGCATTTCATCCTTAACCTGGCTTTCATGACTTATCTTATCAGTGTGATGAGAGTTGACGTCACTAGAGGCATCACATACCACCCCAGTAGTTGTTTTCTGGTAGGCTAAAAAAATGAGACATTATTGGTAATCTTGTTGATAGAAACTTGCATTACAGGGATTTCATTTGAAGCCAGCAACTGGTGAATTTTGGTGGCTATACTTTCCAAACCATCACCCTTTATACTGTTATGCCATCTTCAGTACAAGATATAGTAAATCACATACAAATTGGCTGTGAATGCTTTATTGTACTTAGCATCTAAATGGATGCATCTACTATAGTTATAAGCTAAAAATTAATTTTAAAAATAAATTACATATATATATATATATATATATGTAATGTTTACAACACGAGCGGCTGTGTTGTATTGAATTATACAATCACGAGCTGAAGGCGAGTGATTGTATATTCAATACAACAAGGACGCGAGTGTTGTAAACAACTTGTGAAATGAATAAATAGTAAAAATCCCTTTGGGATGTTGAGATGCTAATTAGTTACAAGCATTAGTGGTTGTATCAGAAGAGTATACATCCACTAGTGGTTGTAACTAATTAGCATCAATGGTTTTAGTTTGTATGGGGTTTACAGGGGTATACATGTGACGTAATTTCTGAAATTGGATTGGCTGCAAAACTCATGAATTATTAATGAATTTCACAAATATATATATATATATATATACAGTTTACATTAAAAAAATGTCATTTACTTGAAGTTTATACTTGAAGTTGATTTTACTCATCAGGGGCCATACACAAAATATGTGACACTTCAGGGGGTGGGGGGTGTTCGAACAATAGTCACAATGTCACAAGGGAAAAGGGGGTATCACAAAACACTGTTACGTGACGGAGAGGCAGAAATTAAACAAGACCATGTTAATGTTGAGAATTTATTGTAGAGTTGTAAATCCTCATTCCATACCATGAACAATGATATATTCAAGCTAGCATGAAGTATTTACCATGAAACTGGAGTCACATATTTCGTATATGGCCCATCAAAGGGAGAACCTTCAGACAACTTGCACAACAAATGGCTTAAAATTAATGAGAAATGTTTGATATGTGGCATAACATACTTATAAATAATTAATAACTTGTTACTATAAATTGATAGATCTTCTGTGTAAATTTAGTAATTCAGTTTAATTTCAGTGAATGAAACAAATTATTACACCAGTATTATATGACCTTTATTCCACTACAATAAAAGTACAATAAAAGTTGGTTAATTTCAGTAATAACTAGAGGGCAGTTGGAGCTATTGGAGAATTTAAAAAGAAAATGAGTCATCCCGCTAACCAGGCTAGCTCGCGAGACCAACACATGCATGGTATGAATAAAATGCTTGATTGCACTTGTACCAAAATTATGCAAAAATATTTGCATAAAATAAAGATAATGAGTGCAATCAAGCATTTCTTCTACATGGAGAATCTTGCGGTCAGATTTTATTAATTTCTCATCCAAATTTTGACTACATTCAACCAAAATTTAACGGATTGGTGTTGTTGGTCTATGGTCAACCCTTCTGCAAACTTTCATGAAAATTGGTGCAATAGTTTTTGAGATATCCTGGCAAGACAGACAAATAGACAAACAAACAAACAAACAAACAAACAAACAAACAAACAAACAAACAAACAAACAAACAAACAAACAAACAAACAAACAAACAAACAAACAAACAAACAAACAAACAAACAAACAAACAAACAAACAAACAAACAAACAAACAAACAAACAAACAAACAAACAAACAAACAAACCGACCAACAGAGACAGACGGACAAACAGACAGACAAACAAATAAACAAACAAACAAACAAACAAACAAACAAACAAACAAACAAACAAACAAACAAACAAACAAACAAACAAACAAACAAACAAACAAACAAACAAACAAACAAACAAACAAACAAACAAACAAACAAACAAACAAACAAACAAACAAACAAACAAACAAACAAACAGTTACACAACAGACAGAAAGGGGTAAAAACATAACCTTGTGGTGGAGGTAAAAATAGATTCAAAATCCTTACTAGCTGGAGCAGCTTGAAACTCTTTATCAACTTCACTACAACCAACACAGTAATCTTGTTGTTTTCTGTCTCTCAGTAATATTGTCTGCAATATTAAATAAATCATTAGACCTAAATTGAACTAAAATATTGTGTAAAAAAGAAATGTTTAATTTCCCCTTTCGTCAATACATGTCATGTAGCCTGGTGTATATTTAATAATTATGAATATTAATGTAAACAGCATGCAGCACGTACAACTAGTGTACTGTACAGTGTACATACATGTATGTATTTTATATATTTTAGTTGATATAAATTCCTTAATTACTCACTCCACAAACTGTACAGGTAGACCCAAGCATTTTATAGCCTTTAAGAAGATACTCTCCCATCAATTTGCCAATTTTGTCCTCCCTTTCTCGTTTTCTGGTCATTGCTGTCATCTGTTCCGCAGCCATGGCTTCCATTCTGGGAATTTGGAATTTGGGGGACTCTGGAGGATTATTGGGAACTCAGTGTACAAAACTGGATAAATCTGGGGGATAAATATGGACAACAGATCCTCATTTCAACGGATCCTCATTTCTCTTAACGAAGTAATTCCACGAAAACATGGCTTCTTGCTGGTTTGAGTTTTCCAAAACATTAACCAACTTTGTGGCTTCAAAATGGAAAAACAACCCGCAGAATATCGCGCCAGGGAAGCAAAGGAAGCTAGGGACGTTTTTAAAATCATTATTTGCAAGTAAGGGGGTGAACTCTTTACGGTTTCCTATAAACAAAAGCTTGTTTGGTAATATTCAGTGTGATAACTCATACAACAACAATAGCCTTAATGTGGGAAACTCACTCAACCCCGAGCTCAACCCTGTACCCAGGGCAAAGACGCAACCAGGAGTTTCTGACTGGGGGGTCGTTTTTAGCACAAAATGTGAAAATGACACAAATCTAGGGGGCCCCAGGGGCATGCCCCCCCAGGAGATTTTTGAAATTTGGGTCTCTAAACCAGCATTTCCTACATTCCGAGGACAATTTTGATCAAAACATAAAGGTTTTAAATCACATGTTTTAGGCATCAGAAAGAGTAGAAAGTAGAAATAACTTTTGACCTCCAGAATTTCCCTCACACTCCATAAAAAGGGGGAGGTGGTTGCACCCCCCTGCCCCCCACCCCCCCACCCCTACTGCTCTTGGTTCAGCAAGTTAGGGAGTGGTTGACATGACGTTGACACTCACTGGGCTTCTCAGTACATGCTTCTGTGATAATCCTAAAATTTAAATAATCCAATCAAACAAACCATGTGCTTAATTGCAATTGTGTCAAGAACTTCAATCTCCTAGGGGGTAGGGGCTTGCTTCCACAGAAAATTTTAGATTTCTAGGGTCTGAAACACTATTTCCTGCAGTTTGAGGTAAGTATTTAAGAGTAATCCAAAAGCCATAAATTACATAATTTTGTTGAAATCAAATCAAGAACATAGAATGATACATGTCAGAATGTCTTTAGATTTATTTATAAACAAGTCATAAATGTAAAAACAAGTTGGAGGCATTTTGTATAGACCTTAGTATTGTAATTTATAGCATATGCGTGCCTGCTAAATATATAACACATTACTAGTCTACTCCCTTGGCCTTAAAACAATGTATCCCCCCCCCCCCTACAAGTTTTACAATGGATTTAAACTTTTCACAATAACGGTCTTGGAGACCACCACACCACTGTTTTTATATTAAATATCTTTTACTTTTTTATTGTTGTTTGGTTTAATTTGAGTGGGGATGACATTCTTCATTTCTTTTGGTGGTTGTTTTTGTTCTGCTGGTAACTGTCAGTTACGCATGTCAACTCAATTATGTTTCAAGACAGGCTTTATTACATCACTTTTCATAGTACAGTACATGTATTTTTAAGCAAATGAATTTCATTGCTTACTGTGCATTAGTTATACTGTAAGATGACGAAACTAGTGGTATTTTCTCTGCTCTTTATTTACACTGCATCAGTGGGATTTTGGTAAGTTGAGCTATTACTATTAATTAGTGTCAATTTGTCAACATACTTAAATTGTTCTAGGGACTTTTGGTGAAGGAAAATTCGAGTGTAGAATATATACATTTTAAGACCAAACCGGGACCAGTTACGAAAAATGCAACTACACAGGCCTTCCGGTAGGAATTGAACCCACGACCTTGCGATTCTAGTGCAATGCTCTGACCACTGAGCCACGGAGGCCGTTGCCGAGAGCTTGATCCCGAGTTCTACATACATCAATTGCATCGTCTTTTTTTAAGAAAAAGGCTTGTATGATGAAGTTATTTGTGCTGGTATTCTAAAACAAACAAACAAACAAACAAACAAACAAACAAACAAACAAACAAACAAACAAACAAACACATGTATTTAGATGACTTCTTATATAGTATAATTAGTCAATTTGGGACAATTCATATAAACATTGAATCACAATATAAAACGCAGAAATGTTTCGCCCTACACAATCAATTTATCGTATTTTTTAATTGTTTTCGACTATACAGTTATATATCAGGCTAAGTTAAAACTATAAAAATGTTGTCTATAGTAGGTGGTTTTCAATATTGGTGTACCAAAACTATGAAATGAAGGCCACATCGGCGTACCATCTTTATCCTATGGCAATTTAGCTCTATTCTTATTCAAACATTTCGTATTGTTTCATCACTCATTGCCATGCGGCCACCAATCACGCGTGAGTGAGTTGATCATAAAAAAAAGAAATGTGGCCTAATAAATACACACACACGGCGTGACACAATCAGTTACAAGACCTCAGTGAAAAAAAAATGTAGAACTATACTAATGCGGACAGTAAACAAAAAACCGATGCTTAGGGCCAGTTTATATGATCCCGGTGTACCGGGACGTCCCGGTGTACCGGGATCTAGGCTTGTAGATAATTTACTGTTATTTTCCCGGCTGAAGCAACCGAGATCTCGGTACACCGGGACAGATTTTTTCCCATATAAACGCGACATCCCGGTACACCGGGATGAAGTTTACTGAACTACAATGCTTGTAACTTTGATTATTACGGTCAGAATTCCGTCCAAACGGTCAGGTCTAAAGACAAAACACTGAATAAAAGTGAAATAACTCCTAACATAGAATTAGGGCGAGTTTTTGCTTTTTTGTCCATTTCCTTAAGTTCCCGCGCTTTTTGACCAGGATGAAATTCATCCCGGTCAACCGGGACATCCCGGTACACTGGGATCATATAAACAGGCCCTTAATCAACAAACAAACGAACGAAAATGCTTCACTTTCACTAACCTAAAATTAAATATATATTAAGCTAGCTACATGTCTACTCGGTCTTCTCCATATGGGTTATAGGTGTCGTAATTAATTTTCAAGCTGAAGAATCGGGGAATTTATGCATTGACCCAATATGCGTGCCTACATCTGTGGCGTTTTTAGGATTGTATTAAAGGCTTCTCCATGCATTTTCGCGTTATTTTGCGTTATACACGCATCACTGCCTTCGTTTTGCTGGTAGCTGTCAGTTGGGCGTTATTAAACCTGTCACTAATGCTCATACACGTATGTGCATTTTAGGACAAGGATTTACAGAATTCTAAAGATCCAAAAACGTCACAAAATATACTTTCCCCACCAAAAAAAGTGGGGGGCCTGCGTCCCCTTCCCCCGTTTCCGACGCCCCTGTTTCTATGAGAAAGTCTCTTCGCGCGAAAAAGGTCGTCTAGTGGAAAATCGGCTTAATTGTTTTTCTTCTTTCTTTTTGCAGGCCGATTTCAGCCGGACCCAGGCACAACAGGACCTCCGGGAACAAGCATGGTCATTCTATCAAGGCTCACCATGCCTACATGAAACATGAAAAAAGACAATCAAGTGGTATATAGGAAAATTCGAGTGTAGAATATATACATTTTAAGACCAAACCGGGACCAGTTGCGAAAAATGCAACTACACAGGCCTTCCGGCCGGAATTGAACCCACGACCTTGCGATTCTAGTGCAATGCTCTGACCAATGAGCCACGGAGGGCGTTGCCGAGAGCCCGATCGCAGGTTCTGTATATATAACTAGAAGTTTTTATCAAAAGTGAAGTGCTGCGAGTTGCTACCATTTACTATTTAGTAGTAAAATACTTGTTATCGTCCGTAGCATTTTCAATTAAAGAGCTTAAAGCTCGGGATACACGTGCGATTTTTTTCTCGTGCCGGCAACGCAATGGGTCAAATTTCATTGCGTTGCTGGCGCGAGAGAGGAAATCGCGCATGTATCATATCTTGCGCGGCAACGCAATTTCAACCTGATGCCTTCCGCAATCGTTGCCGAAAGTTAAAATGGTTTAACTTTCTATAATAAGGTGGTAATGCCAGGAGAGAATTGGGTATATTATAAGTGATATTGGGCGTTTCACTCGATTACATAGCATGTTCTAAGGAGTGAAATGCCCAATATCACTTATAACTAGAAGTTTTTATCAAAAGTGAAGTGCTGCGAGTTGCTACCATTTACTATTTAGTAGTAAAATACTTGTTATCGTCCGAAGCATTTTCAATTAAAGAGCTTAAGCATGCGACGTTTTCCTCAACATGGACGTCACGCGTATAAAATCAAGCCATTAAAGAGTGATGGCGTCAGCACTCTTGCTTGAAGTGAAGAACGGCAATCTATGCAGTTTTAGGTTGTTGATTTGCTCGAAAAGTCGTCGAGGAAGAAAGACAACGTGGTGTAGCGTAGCGCACAATTTAATAATGCCTGCCGCTGATCGGTAGACATTGCGTATACCGAAGATCATCGCCCACGAAATCCTAAGAATCGAGTTTGTAAACGCCATATAAACTCGGCCCAGACCTCGTCAAGATTAGTGAGCTGCTCGGCTCGCAGCAACAAGTGGTATATATCCTTTTATTTCATAGAAATTGAGAGCGAATAATGTAATTGTTTGTACTAGTGACCACATGTTTTACTGATTTATTCATTCTTTAATATGTTACAGTGAACTACTTAACAATGAGCGAGACGGCTCCCGCCGGAGCGGTCAATGTTAAGAGTCCAAGTGGCTTAACAGCAGCCACTGGAGATGGAAGCACAGACGACACTTCAGCCATCCAGGCCATCTTCGACCACGTTGCTACTCTCTCGGAACGAAAGGTCTACTTTCCCCCCGGGGAATATCTGATCAGCGCTGACGTAGTCATTCCTCCGGGAGACGGATTTGAAATCGTTGGTTCGGAGGCTGGTATGAGCGTCATCAAGACCCAAGATTCTCTCGTTCAAAAGGTTACCATGGGCAACAAGGACAAAGTGGCGCAATCTAATATCGTCGTGATGTTTTTGTTTTTCGACGGAGTTCGCGTTCAAATTGGGAAAAAGACTGCCGACAGATCCAACATCAAAGTGTCTCATTGCGTTTTCTTCTCGCGGAAAGAACCAGGGCCTGGGGCCAATATGAACGAAGGGCAGCTCCGTTTTCAATTCATTAGTGACGGCGTCGCGCTGGACTACTCGGTTTTTCTGCGAGGTTCGAACTGTTTCGGCGTCGCCGCTGCGACGTTCCGAACTAAGGAGATCGGTGTGGAGAATAACATTTTTGGCATGGATTTGGGACAACTTGACTGGCTGGACAGCGAACTGGAGGACGATTACTGGAAAGATCTCAAACCCAAACTTCACTTCTTGAAGACCCATTACACGCTTCCTCCTGACCAAGGCTATTTCCAGTCTTCCATCTACGTCCAATACGACCGGAACATGACAATAAACGACAACATATTCGACGGTAGCCCCAATTTTGTCCGCGAAGGAGACGTGGTTAAAAAAGACCACGTTATCTATTGCAAGGTAGGTCTTTTAATAGATCGTTTCCAATCACGTGACACTGATCGGGCGCCATCTTGGTTGATTTCCAGTAAATTTTTAAAACCCGCGCGAAAACAAACATGATGGTCAGCGGTTTTTAAACAGCGTTTGCCAACCGAAAAAATCAAACTACCTCTTGTTGAATACATGGATCGCGAATGTGGACTGCGCATCAGAATGACGCGTTCTGAGTCAGGATAAAACTTAATTAACTTTATAACATCAGGCTAAAGCTGCAGTTTTCATTTGCATTTTCCTTTACATTTCTGAACTCATTGTACTGAATTCCTCAGCCTAATGTTATAAATTTAAATAAGTTTTATCCCGACTCAGAACGCGTCATTCTGATGCGCAGTCGACATTCGCGATCCATGTATATCGCGCTCGCTTCATGCTGTCGTAACAATGACTTATGAAATACTTGGTGTGCAGTAGATAATTTGGCTTTGGTGGTTTGTCGTGAGTCAATCGTTTTATTCTAAGTTTTGATTGGCTCCAAAGGCATTCTTTTGTATATACTTGCGCATGCGCAATAGATACAAAAAGTCTTGACCCTATATCTAACCATGCATAGATAAAAGCTATGTATGGTTAGATATAGGATCTCATCTGCGAAATGGAACAAAATTTGCGTAGTTGAAACGATCAAATAGAAACAGAGATAAACCGCCAGCATATCCTCCCATTTCGAAATGATGATTATCGTCATTTGTGAGATGTCGTTGAATTAACAATAATCATCATTTTAAAAAGAGAATTCCCTACCCCCAAACCCCAAACTCAACCCCTACCTCTAAACCTGACCCTAACCCTAACCACAACCCCCCTGACAACCCTAACCACAACCCCCCGTTGGACCTAACCCTAACTACAACCAAGCTTTGTAGAGAGTGAAACCGAAACGGCAAGTCTTTAATTTATAATGGGTATATAATTAAATTGTATGCTGCAATTGTCAATGTCATGCAAAGATTTATGACGTGAATGCCAAATATTTATTCTACCTTTTACTGCATGCATGCATATACAGTATATGTCTACTCTTGAAGAACAATTAATGTATAGTTGCTAAGTTGCTATTCATACTTTTGATGACAATTGCTGGAGATCTTCGTTCACAACATCATTATTTCTAAACTTTACAGCAGACATACGTCAGATACTTGTTATCTCAAACGATTTTCCTTTACCTACCAATTGGATTGCATTATTATTTGACAAATTGTTGCAACAAAGTTATTTAAGTACTTTAGTCAAATTTTGTGAGTTATTGGTGTATTGTATTAAAATTTGATTTACCTACTAAACAGTAACTATACTTTATTACCATAGGTTTTAAATAGTACCATAGCTTTAATAGTCAAGCTATTATCACACTGCCTCTCACCACGAGGACCTAAATGAAGCCCATTTTGATTAAGTCAATATTTGAATGGGTGACCATGCACATATCTGCATGGGCTTGGGACTCGTGCTTCTGTGCCAGATATGAGTAGAGTTGTTTAATAGTGCTCAACATCCTGTGCTTTGCTGGCATTACTCTGAGTTCCTTTCTTAAGGTAAAAACACAGCATGGCTAGCATCGACAAAAATCTTGTTCAGCTCTGAATACAAGGTCACTACAAGTACATACAGTAATTACAACATTGTTTTTACAATAGTTGCTATAGGCATGATTGAACGCAGTAGATACATGCATGTCTAGACATGCCTATTTTTTCACCTTAAAAACGTGAAGCGACTTTATTTATTGACGTTAACATATGACAGTAGATACTGATAACCCAATTTCCCTCGCTCTTTGACGGAAGCACGGGTATGCACGGGTGGCGTGTGCTGTTAGGGCGCTGCCTCTCACCAAAAGTTAAGCCCGGTTCGACGGGGTTAGTACTTGGATGGGTGACCGTCTGGGAATAACCCCGTTCTCGAGCTTGGAACACTCATATGAGTGGAGTTTAGTTGGTCTCTCCTGTGCTTCGAGGGTTTTTCGCCGGGTTCTCCGGTTTTCCTCCCTCCATAAAATCAACACCTAGGTCTGTGATTCGTGGTCTGACATGTGTGTCGTAAATGTGTCGTAGGGCGGCTGTTTCGAGCGCCTTTAATATGCCTTCGACTCGGCCACGTGAAATTTAGTAATGTAAATTGCTCTTGAAAAGCCCCTTGAGGGAAGAAGGAATTAAAATCTGTATCTGTATCTATCTGTATCTAACTACAATCCTGGACAAAATTGTTGGGACACTTTGCCGTTATTGACGATTTTCACTTGGTGTCCTAAGGACTTTTGTCCAGGATTGTCTGAAAATGGCGGATTAAACAAAATCGAACAAAAAAATGATTTGGACGCGGCGATTCTGCGTAGTTTGTTTCAAAATGACAAATACGCTCCCACATGCATGAGCAACAGATTGTTTGTGGAGTATAGAAGGGTTGGTGAATATGCAAATTAAATAACAGCTCTCGTGCGGGTGGTACCGGTGTGGGTGGGAACTCTGCAGAGACTCTGCTCCGGTGAACCCTTCCCTCCGGTGATCCCTTCCCTCCGGTGATCCCTTCCCTCCGGTGAACCCTTCCCTCCGGTGAACCCTTCCCTCCGGTGAACCCTTCCCTCCGGTGAACCCTTCCCTCCGGTGAACCCTTCCCCATTGAGGGGGTAAGGGGGAGCAGAGACGGGGGCTCTTATTAAACTGTAGATCCGTTTCGCAATGTTACAAAGCTAAAAAGCTGTGTTTTATTGAAAATTTTAAAATTCGTCATTTTCAGACAATCCTGGACAAAATTGTTGGGACACTGCCGTTATTGACGATTTTTACTTGGTGTCCCAAGGACTTTTATCCAGGATTGTAGCTCATAGAATTAACTAGGGAAACTGGTGTTGATTTTGCGGAGGGAGGAAAACCGGGGAACTCGGTGAAAAACCCTCGAAGGTCTCAAAATATACCAACGTGAATATTTCGTAAATCAATATCATGAGTAATGAAATGTCGATATAAATACCAAGACATTTTTTAATCTTTTCACAACGAAATTAAGGGATTCAACGGCGTGAAAATCGTACAGAATTACGCGCGGGGATGGCCCAGCGATAGCTCTGGAGGAATCAAGACACGAAATGGTCAAAACATAGTCATCGCTCGCAATTATATCGACGATACGGGCATTCTACTATACGGTCACAATGATCCGGCGAAAGACTTTTACCCCGGTCTAAAGAATGCTCTTGTCTACGGCAATCACATTGTTCAACGCACAGAGATCGGTCATCGTACCAGCGGCATCGCTTACTACGACCCGCATGGTGGTGGCGACGACGAGAACTTGGTCTATTCTGCGAATGTCTTCGAAATCACTGGATCCACCACTTCGCCACCTTCTGTCGACTGCATCTCTGTTGGCAATGGTCATCTGAGTGAACACCATATTTACAATGACAACGTCTACCAAGGTACGACCACGCCGGTGGGGATCACCGCCTCGGGGGGTCACCAGCCGTCGTTCGAATCTGGTTCCGTCGATAGCGATCTCGTGGCAGACTACGAAGGTTTGAGCGTGCCCGAGTACTCCATACCCATCTACACGCGTAAAAA
This sequence comes from Corallium rubrum, assembly GCA_964035015.1. NCBI lineage: Eukaryota > Metazoa > Cnidaria > Anthozoa > Scleralcyonacea > Coralliidae > Corallium > Corallium rubrum. The sequence continues at coordinate 8,976,127 of OZ036002.1, forward strand.
TCTCACAAGTTGTTACAGCATTGTTCCCTGAACAATGCTGTAACAACTTGTTATCATATGTGAACAACATTGATAAATGAACAACATTGTTCATCATTGTTTCAACAGGTTGTTACAGCTTGATGAAACAACAACCGTTGTTCACGCATGTTGCAACAACCGAAGAACGTGTTGATACATCAACCATGTTCACCATTGTTGTAACAATGTTGTTCATCATTGTTATTTCATCATGTCATAACAACATGTTCCATCATGCATGAACAACGTTGTCGAATCAACAAGTTGTTTTTTCGTTGTTCCAACAGGCGTGAACAAGTTGTTCCTTCAACAACTTGTTACAGCATTGTCACTGTTCGTGAACAAACACGCGAGGAGACTATGGACCACGGTCACGTGAAGATCACGCGTAATCTCACGTGAGCATAGTTCATTTGAACTTTGCTCCTTGACGGAACAACAGCGGGCATCGTTGAAACGATGTGTTGAAACGGGTTTCCCACTGGTTTTTCCCTCGTTTTATTTTCCCTTTGCTGCACTGCCATTGGACTGAGGAATAGTCTTCTGTATGAACAAATCACTTGGTAAAACTTTGTCAAGATTAGACTGGCATACACTAAGTTTATCCATCTCAAAGAGGTAAGAATATAAATACATTATTAAATATTTCAATGTTATTTTAGCTCGTTGGCATTGCTATAAATGCTATCATTAATTAATACATGTCCCTTCTCTCATTTTGTTTCCAGCTTAAAACCCAAGAGAAAGCAAAGAATTTTAGGTAAGTTTATTTGTTCGCACTGTTCAGTACTGTCAGTAGAAACAGTAAATTTTTATACGATACACAACTGCAAATTTAACTGTCAAAACGAGAAAAGACACTTTATACTTTGGAATATTAATGTTCTTCTGTCAAATATAGTTTATCGTTCCTCGTTTTTTTTTTTTAGAAAGTACATGTGAACTGGAGTATATTAGCTTATTTACAAAAAGGTAAGATATGTTAAAAAGCCTCAAAAATGTTTACTAAAAATATGTTTACGTTTTGTTTTCTTCCATCCGCGAAATTAGTCGGAATGCTGATCTTTTGGCTTTATTGAGGCAAAGGTGAAAGAATTTTTGTTTACACTATTTCAAAGCAGAAAGTTATTAACCTAAACCTTTGTTTTTCTTCTTAAATTTTTTATGTATAAACTATAGTTGTGGGAGTTAAATAATATCAATGAAAATGGAAATGGAGAAGAACTGAAAGCGCCGCCAGAGAAGCGGGGAAAACTGGAGGATACGTGAGACTTTATATTCAAATTATAACTTCAATAAACGTTTTTTAAAAATTCATGGATGTGTTTGCGTGATATCTTCGTCTTCAATAATAGTGATATTAATATTTTTTGTGATTTTATAAGAAAATTAATAAGCGAGACAACCGGGGGGTGCACAAAAAAACGAGAATTTAACGGATAGATATCATATTGTAACATGTTGTTTTAACAACTTGTTCACAAATGTTAATTTATCATGCTGGAACAATGCTGTTGTATCATGCATGTAACATCATGTTGGAACAACTTGTTCACGTCTGTTGGTTCATCAGGCGTGAACAAGCATGTTGGAACATATGGTGAACAACTTGTTGACAACATGTTCACGGCGAGCAGCACAACATTGTTCACGGCTGTCGAGAACAACTTGTTCACGTCTGTCAACAACCGTGAACAAGTTGTGCGTTTTTACGCGTGTACACGGCGACGCCCCCAAGTGATTAATAATGTGGACACAGGAGCCCATCCTGGCAGCGCGTGGGACTGTGGCAGGGGATTTAAAAAAACGAAAAACGGTTACCGGGGACCAGCCAGGACATCTCGTATCGTCGGGAGCCACCGTTCGAATACTGAAACCTACTGAAACTCAGAGTCAGATGAATGTGCAATAAATCAATAATCCTGAGAGTTCCCGCTTTATCCGAAAAGCTTATCGTAGGATTTCGTAGCTATCCGAAGTATCAACGATGATGTAGTGTCCTACTAAGCTACTTGCGGAACACATCTCCCGAAAATACGATATGTAATTTAGCTGCAAAATCACGGCTAAAAGTTGAGATTTTGCATCATTTTGATGTATATTTTGATAAATGAATCATTTTCATCCCTTTATTATTTTCCTGAACACACCAGTGTGCCACAGGTGCCCGCCCTCTGCCAAGATGGGCTCCCTGTGATGTGGAGGCGTGTGCATAGCTTTGAAAAGCAACAGAAATTGAAGCCACTAATCAGAAGACAATTAAAATGGATTATTTATTTTCATTACAAGTTCTTATGTAATATGCTACAAATTATATCATGTGCATAAGTTATACTAGCTTGTAAGTTCTCTTACAGAATCATCCTCAGAAACATGAGAAAATTTTTCATGATGTCTTACACTGCTAAAGTCAACCGAAAAATTTCCGGCTGACTCGAGCGGGATTTGAACTCGCACCTTCGGGATTCCGGTCCGCCGCTCTACCTGTTGAGCTATCGAGCCGCACAGGGATTGGAGGCAAGTTCTATCCAACTTAAGTGCACGAGATATTCCCGCGACAACTTAACGCTTATCCGTGAGGACGTGCAGTGTTTCAATTCTATTACAGAATCATCCTCAGAAACATGAGAAAATTTTTCATGATGTCTTACACTGCTAAAGTCAACCGAAAAATTTTCGGCTGACTCGAGCGGGATTTGAACTCGCACCTTCGGGATTCCGGTCCGCCGCTCTACCTGTTGAGCTATCGAGCCGCACAGGGATTGGAGGCAAGTTCTATCCAACTTAAGTGCACGAGATATTCTCGCGACAACTTAACGCTTATCCGTGAGGACGTGCAGTGTTTCAATTCTAGTACAGAATCATCCTCAGAAACATGAGAAAATTTTTCATGATGTCTTACACTGCTAAAGTGTAAGAGAATATCTCGTGCACTTAAGTTGGATATCTCGTGCACTTAAGTTGGATAGAACTTGCCTCCAATCCCTGTGCGGCTCGATAGCTCAACAGGTAGAGCGGCGGACCGGAATCCCGAAGGTGCGAGTTCAAATCCCGCTCGAGTCAGCCGGAAATTTTTCGGTTGACTTTAGCAGTGTAAGACATGAAAAATTTTGTAAGTTCTCAATAGACCACTTTCATAATGGCCACGGCTTTAAATATTCTTTTATGTGTATCTAAATGAGCCTTTCTGACCTCGTTATAAAGCAAAAATTCTTTTGAATTGCGGACACACAAACGAGGCTAGAAAGGCTTATTTAGATGCACATAAAAGAATATTTAAACTAGAAGTTACTACCGCAAGTGAAGTGCTGCCTCGAAAGGGACAAAACCTTTAACCTACTCCACAGGCAAATATCTACAGTCTGTGACCAATGTGGCACCCCTCTTGCCCACACCACCCAAGATTGCTCACACCACTCAAGACTGTCCCCTCTACCCAAGATTACCCACACCATCTAAGATTGCCTACTCCACCCAAGATTTCCCACTCCACCTGACATTGCCCACTCCATCCAATATTGCCCACTCCACCGAGATTGCCCACTCCACTCCAAATTACCCACTCCACCCAAGATTACCCACTCCACCCAAGATGGTCCACTCCACCTGATTGCCCACTCCACCCAAGATTTCCCACTCCACCCGAGATTAGAAAGGCTTATTTAGATGCACATAAAAGAATATTTAAATTAATCGCTATTATGAAAGTGGTCTATTTTCTAATTAAAAAATATAGAAGAAATGTGTACATACTCTGTCTACTGTAATAATTTGCAAGCAACTCTGGGCTCTTATGGTGAAGAAGTGAGAAAAAACTTGGGTGGAGTGAGCATCGTGGGTGGAGTGGGCAAGGTTGTCCCATTTGAGGCAGTACTTCACTCGCGATAGTAACTTCTAATATACGAGTGTGGTGGGTGGTGGGTGGGGGGCGTTCACAAAAAGGGACTGCCTGTATTCTGAGGGGTAAAGACCCACCTAATACGAACGAGTTTTCTGATTGGCTCTTAGTAAACCAATCACATTGTTGATTATAATCCTTACTGATTAGGGAACGAGATTAGGGAAGGCCTGTTGTGTTAGGTTATCTAAACCAATCAGAAGCCTTCTTAGTATAGATAGGTGATGACCCTCAGGGGCTTACAACTCCCCCCCCCCCGAAAATGTTTAATTCTTGCGTCTCTGAAAGGGTATTTCCTGCATTTTGAGGCATGTGGCTAAAATCTACTTGAATGGTTGGAGAGTGAGTGTAGTCTCATACTCAGTGCGGGTGAGTGGAGACTCGTTGAGTGTTGAGTTGCACTTATTGAGTGCTCCTAACCTCTTCGGGAACTTGGTATACGAAAAGGGATGCTCCGCGCATATTGGGGGATAAGTGGGGACAACAGTAGTTGGAAAAAAACATGGCTTCCTGCGAGTAGGTTTTGACTTTTGAGTTTTCCAAAAATTGACCAACTTGGTGATTTCCGAATGCCGAATGGAGAAACAACTCGCAGAATATCGCGCCAGGAAAGCAAAGGAAGCTTCACAGCGGAAAGGGACGTTTTTAAAGTCATTATTTGCAAGTAAGGAGGTTGAACTTAATAGTTCAAAAACATCTTTGAGCCAGACAAGCACTAGTGCTTCAACTGAACATCTGTATCCTCGGTTAAGAATTTGCTTATGGATTGTATTATGGCTTTTTCTGTGGGGTTTCTTCGTACAGGTCGAGTTCGGCTCTGCGTTTTTTGTGCTATCCCTTCCCTTCTTCCTGTACATTAGCATGCAAAGCGGTACCCGAAGAGCTTGGGAACCAAGCGCTTATTCTGTTTTCAACGAGAACTGCGAGGCGATTGAAGGAACGTTATCGGGGGAACAGTTTGACAAAGAATTAAAGTTTGGAGCTGGCTCGGTCGGAAAATAAGTGAAAATGGTATTACGTTTGGGCATAGTCGATCGAGATATGGTCTGGAAACTCGGCAAACTTCAAAGCGCCTATAATGAGCTGTGATTTTATGTTGAACCGTACCTTACACCGTGCACATCCTTTGTATTAGGTTTATTAATATTTAAATAGCACGGTTGAGTGATTGAAGTGAAACGTTGCTATTGGACAATTCGCTCATTATACTAAAATACAATGTGTTCAGTGACCGTGTACCGTGCACAAAACTGCATAAAGGCGAACAAAAAGATAGACCAAAGACTTTAGCTGAGTTTCCAGACCATATTTCGATTGACTATGGTTTGGGGAAATAACTTATGACAGACTTCATATTCTATTCCTGCGAAGGTGGTTATGCTGGGTACAAATAAATGTGATGAACTATTGGATGAACTCTGTGGAACCATTTTTAAAGATTGCACCAATTGACAAATTGAACTTTACTGTGCATCTCATAAGGATGCGGAAACTCCTGGCATGAGATTAGGGGTTGGTTTGCTTGGTTGGTGTTTGAAGATGGGACCCCCCCCCCCCCCCCATGAGATTAGGGTTGTGGTTGATATTGCGCATAGGTGTAGAGTAGGGGGGGGGGGCTGAGGGGCTTTAGCCCCCGGAGAAATCTCAATGGGGGGCTGAGCCCCCCAAGAAATTTTGCAGCAACTGACTCACCAATCACCATTCACAAATTATAGGTTACTCGTTAGGCTAAAGTAACTGTTACAGCCTCATTCCTGTCAGCCAAAAGCACCCAAGTAAACACAAAATCAAAAAAATTGTTGAAATGTGTTGTATTTTAACTAGTTTTTATGACATTTCATGACCTTCAGTGTTCTTAAAAATCACCCCTCAGAATGCAGGAAATGGCATTTCCAATACTCTAAATTTCAAACATTTCTGGGGGGGGGGCATACCCCCGGGCCCTGTTCAGCACTTCTGCCCCCCTAGACAAAAACACAACTCTACACCTATGATATTGGGGGGTTCTACCATACTTCAAGAAATGAGATCTTTGGAAAAAGTTCTAGAGTCATCCTAACTAACCTCTTCCAGATTTTTGAGCCTGTCCTTCATCAGAATATGCATCAGCACAAAATCCACAAATACTTGAACTGAATTTTTTTATTGCAAGCTGTAATAACTGTTGTACTACTAATAACAATACTGATAACAATACTAATAACAATTTATTTGCACCCCAAATTAATATATACAAAAAGAAAAAGTATGTACATAGAATGTTAAATTAAATTACAATACATGTACATGCTACCTGTGATAACTATAGGAGCTAAAAGTCAGGCAGCACAAGCAATGTATTTAAGACATGAAAAAGAAGCAAATAGTTACCTGCATTTATGTAGCCAGTCTGATGCAAACACAAGAGTGAGTTATTACTACAAGAGTGGGAAGCTGCTGGGTTTTTATCTTTAGCACCACATGCTGATGTCAGCCATTCATTCCTACCTGAGCTGGCCCAAAACAGCCTAAGATTTTACATGTCAGAGACAATCCTCAGACATTCTAGGCAGCAATGAGTTAATCCAAAATACCCATAAGTAGAAAAAATTGATAAAGTTTAATACTGATGTTATTACTCAATCAGGAGTAAAATTGATTAAAATGTTATTTCAATAGGTTTTAATTAATATGTGTTATTTACTAAACATTTGTCCAATGATTTATGTTTATAACACAAATAGTGCATTCATAAACCATGGGGAGAGAGGGAGGGAGGGTAGGCCCAACCATCAATAGTTCCGATTCAGGGAGGAGCTTGAAAATTTAGTTGTGGTCCTTTGCTAGTTGCAGTTTTATAATTATACAGTACAGTATTAGCATAGAATGTTTATGTATTTATATACAGTACAGTGTTAGCACAGTATGTTTATGTTAGTGAAGGTACACTGTTGCTCGTATTTCTAGCACTGTTTACAAGGGACACTAGCCGTTCATATGAAGAAACGTCACTGACTGGTATACCAAGAGATGAAAGCTGAAACGGTAAGAGAACAAGTGTTAGAACTTAGAACGCAATTGTCAGTTGATGTTTTAGAATAAAAAATATAAATTAGGTTTGATTATGAATGATATGAAATTTTGGAAGGACGGGCGGAGGTACGGACGGATAGACGGGATGGAAGGAAGGACGGAGGTACGGACGGATAGACGGGATGGAAGGACGGGCGGAGGTACGGACGGATAGACGGGATGGAAGGAAGGAAGGACGGAGGTACGGACGGATAGACGGGATGGAAGGACGGGCGGAGGTACGGACGGATAGACGGGATGGAAGGAAGGACGGAGGTACGGACGGATAGACGGGATGGAAGGACGGGCGGAGGTACGGACGGATAGACGGGATGGAAGGAAGGACGGAGGTACGGACGGATGGACGGGATGGAAGGAAGGACGGAGGCGGGGACGGACGGATCGGGCGGACGTCGGAGCCACGAACGAAAGGACGGACGGAGGGACGGACGGACGGATCGGGCGTAGGGGCGGACGGAGGGAGGGACGGATGGACAGGAGAGATGGACGGAAGGAAGGGCGGTCCGACGGACGGAAGGACGGAGGGAGGGACGGATCGGGCGGACGACGGAGCCACGGACGGAGAGAGGGCGGGAGGGAGTGACGGGAGGACGGACGGACGGAGGGCAGGACGGACGGAGGAAGGGAGGGAGCGAGTGAGGAGGGAGGGAGGGAGTTTGCTCCACGCCGAGAACAGAACTTCTTACCGTCCTTTCTACGTTCCTACCTTCCTACGTTCCCACCCTTCTTCCTTCCTCGCTTCCTTCTTACCATCTGTCCTTCCCCTCCCTTCCCTTCCCTTCCCTCCCTCCCTCCCTCCCTCCCTCCCTCCCTCCCTCCCTCCCTCCCCTTCGTCTGTCCCTCTGTCCGCCCCTCCGTCCGTCCTGCCTTCCCTCCGTCCCCGCCTCCGGCCGTCCCGCCCTCCCTCCGGCCGTCCGTCCTTCCGTTCCTCCGCCCCTCCGTCCGTCCTTCCTGCCTGCCCTGAAAAGCGAAGTTAAGACCAATGTTATATATCTGATCCTAACTGTTATTGTTCCGTTTGGCGCGCAAAACTTGACATCGCGCAAGTCTTTGTAGACGCGCTAACACGACGTATTGCACAATTAGGCAAAATTCTAACGAAAGTAGCAGGTACTATTATTATGGCATGTAAATCGACTCTTTTTACCTGTTTGCCGAACTCTTCAGTGTCCAAGGCGAATTGCAAGCGGATTTTATCGTCGTCTGTCATTTTACCGCTATCTGCCCCCGCAGAGACCGATGTGGCTTCACTCTTCTTGATCCTCTTTAATCTCAGAAGACTGTCCTCGGTTCTTTTGATAGACGTTAGGACATCGGAGGTCACGTTATAAAATCTGGGCACGAATGAAAGTAGTAAAGACTGTGTCAAGTGATATCGTGGTTCGGGGGGGGGGGGGGGGTGTGTCATGGAGAGGTGGCGATAAATTGAAAACCACTGACGGGAAAAGTGTCGTGCAGTCGATTGATCGTGCCCATCCAATCAGAATCCTTGGTCAGATTTTAACCCTAGCGATCTGTTTGGTTGTTTCTGATGATTTTTATATTTCAATGTACCGTGCATGGGAATGGTGAAGACAGACAGACAGACAGACAGACAGACAGACAGACAGACAGACAGACAGACAGACAGACAGACAGACAGACAGACAGGAAAGACAGATGGACGGGCAGACAGACAGACAGACTAGAGTCAACAGACAGACAGACAGCAGATAATCAAGACAAAACAAGACAGGCAAGACAGACAGCAAGACAGACAGACAGGCAACACAGACAGACAGACAGACAGACAGACAGACAGACAGACAGACAGACAGACAGACAGACAGACAGACAGACAGACAGACAGACAGACAGACAGACAGACAGACAGACAGACAGACAGACAGACAGACAGACAGACAGATAGACGGGTGGATGTAAGGATGAATGTACGGACTTAAACCAGCTAAAAATTTACAAACCTCTCTGACACACTTTCTGAGATGGCGATGGTCCATTCAAGTAGTTGCTCTTCACCAACAATGTTTGCGTGGTTTATTTTGAAGGTTCGTACGGGCTCGAGTAGTGTATTGATGTATAACGAAGGTTTGACTGGCGCCTGACAAAGCACAGACACAGAACAGCATCAGTGAGCAACAAAAGAAAGAGGTCTTTGAGACAAGGAAAAATTAAATCGCAGAAAAGGTCAGAATAAATAAACATCAGTATTTTTACATCAATTCTATATTAGGCCTGTCCACACAATCCGTTTTCAAATGAAAACGGAGACCTCATATCGAAAACGTATGAAAAGTTTTGCGTTTTCGAATCGTTTTTGCCATCCACATTAAAACGCCGAAACGATCCTGAACAAAGGCCGTGGCAACCTCGTACCCAGGGCCATTTGTAGGGAACTGGGCCAAGATGGTGGGAACAAATGGCCCTGGTGGAGGCCAGGCTATCTCAGCCTCCGATTGGTCAAGAGCTTATGGCGTAAATCAGACGGTTTGATTTTGTTTTGTTTTTTTTTAAAAATTGTTTTTTGACCTTGTCGGTTGTGCCTGCACACGGCACGGGAAATTATATTTTAAACCATGCAATAATTAGGTGTAATTAGGTATAATTACTGTGTAAAGAACTGAGTTCTAGTTAATAAAATGCGCAATATACTGCGCATTTTGGGCTAGCCTCCACCAGGGCCATTTGTTCCGCCATTTTGTTTTATTCGCCATCTTGGCCCAGTTCCCTACAAATGGCCCTGGGTACGAGGTTGAGGCCGTGGGTGACTGGAACCCAGATCACATGATCGACGTGACGTCAGGGTTTTCGCCGTCCACTCTGGAGTAAAACGGCGTCTTCGAATGTCTCCACTCTGGAGAGCGATTAGTGTGGACGAAAGGCGTAACCGTAACAAAAAGTCTCCGTACGAAAACGGAATGTGGACATGGAGTGTGGACATGGAGTATGGACATAGTGTGGACATGGCCTGAAACTCTAACTCCAGGTCAAAATGTGAAGTCAGACTCGGTCACGTCGCTTTCAGTTCTGTTCCATACGCGGTCTGCTGTCGTGATGGTGTAGGGGACTAAAACCGACGTAATAGGTACAAAATACCAACTTCACTTTTCAGAAGTCTGTTAATAATTAAAGTAACCGTTCCAGATACGGAGACTTGAGTTCACTGATCTAAAACTCTACCTCGTCATATCCCTTGCAATAGGCGAGTTTAAGGATATTGCGCACGCATCGTTTTGCAAAGGAATTGGCGGGCTCCCCACAAAGTAAGCAATGGCAAACAGATTTGCTAGCAAGGCAATACCAAGAGAATAACAGTGTTAAACATCCAGAAACTGTATCTATACTTTGTTTATCTTCAACAGTTTGTTTACTTTGAGTGGAGCTTGCCAGTTTCTTTGAAAAATGATGCGCGCGCAACTCCCTGAAACTCACTTATTGCTAGAGATGGAGGCCAGATAGCCTCCTCCACAGGCATCTCTGCTCATGAGTAGCGCGGGGGTTGGGCCCTAGCATCGTGCACTACAAATTAGGAACCTTAAGATGCTAGGACGGCGACGGCGGTTAAAAAGCAATTCAAATTTTAAAATTAAAAAGAAGTCACGGTTAACTGACTACTGTATTCAATACTTGAAGCTTGTTTTATAATTTTCAAAGTGTTAAAACGGTTGCAGTGTCTGTGTTAATTAAGGCAATCTCAGACAACAGTTCTCATCACCCCACGAGTCAACATCGTCCTGAAGACGTGAAAATGGTCTGAGTGGCGTTGTATACAGAGCGAAGACGGTGTTCAGATTACTCTTGGGACTAGAAATTATTCATTATCTTTGTTTTGCAAGAAGAATGCTTTTGTTTGAAGGACGTCGTCCTCGAAGTTGCCGTAGTAGATCTTAAGGGTCCCTAATATTCCAAACAAGACGCCTGGGTTAGGCGTTCACTCGGGCTACTGGCAAAGGTGTGGATCGTCTCCTCCGCAGAGGCTCTATATCGTGCGAGCAAAGGTGGGAGTGGGCCGAGGAAGCCGGGGAAGATCAGATAGAAGGCTGAATGTGGGCGCCTACCTCACATTGGTGAACATATTTACGATCAAGACTAGGCAGACCTCTCAACTCTCACGCAGCTATCTGTGAATCTCAAGCACTGGGCAGTTTGTGTTAAATCTTAGAAAAAAATATCGTACAATCAACTACTGGGAAGTTTTATGTTAATTTTTTAAAACAAACAAGACGCCTGCTTAGGCGTTCACTCGGGCTACTCATAGCAATGCAGCTTGGCATAGCCTATGCACGAAATTTATGCGGCGATTTCATTTCAAAGTGCTCTCAAAATGCAGGAAAACGGCATTTCAGACATTTGAGATTCAAAAATTCTCCGGGGAGCATGCCCCTGGACCCTCCTACGTGGGTGTCGTCCCAAATCTCACTCCGTCACAAATTTCAAAGTTGAGAGGTCTGACTATGATCAAGACAGTTGTCAGCCATATCTGATCACTGTTAAACTACAAAGTCAGTCAGTCTATTTCAAAATCTACCAACAATGTGCAAGAACACCTTGATAAAAGGCAAAGCTGTTCAACTTATTGTCCAACTCCAAAAGCAAAAGGAGCAAAGAACTTGCAACATGCCTCACAGTCTCACTCCAACAACTCACCAGAAGTATGAATAGTATAGTGGAAGTAAAAAGCAATACAAAAAGAAAAAGGATTTAAAAACCCACCATAGGTAGCTCGAGTAATTATTAGTATTCTTTGCAGTACCTCTCTGTTGGTTCTTCTGTAAAGTCTTGGAATATTTTTTGCTCCGTCCAAATAGCTTGCACTTTGTGCACTGATATTATCGACGATGATTACTGACAGATGCGGTAGTTTCTCCTTGAGATCGCTACATCTTTTGTTCACAAGTAGACCTATGTAAAAGGGTCATTGTTGTCAAGAAAAGCGTCCTTGTTGTTGTCACCAAAAAGGGCATTCGTTATTGTTGTCAACAAAACGGTTCATTGTTTTTGAGTCTATGACGTCATAAGCTCCCCTCGCCTCACTCTCCTCAAACTCAGCCACCCGCTAGGCGAGGTACCAAGAGGTACCCCATTCCACGAGTAGTTTCCGATTGACATAAGTGGTGCGTGCGCTGTTGTGACGAATTCAACGCGGCTAGCCGAGTTACCCGGCAAGAGAGTGTTTATATGGGAATATTTTCATCCCGGCATGCCGAGATCTCGGCTGTTTTGCCGGGATCTCAGCTAGCCGAGTTACCCGCCTGTCTCATATAAACACTCTGTCGAGATAGCATTGAATTTCTAGACATGGCGGGTAACTCAGTTTGCCGAGTAACTAGGGTAGCCGCGTAACTCGGCTCCATATAAACAGACCCTTAATTGGGGCGCTTCGAAATATAAACTTCACACGTAAAGTATATTTTCCCACCAGATTTCAAAATGAAACTTTGCACGATTACAAACTATATCGTAGTATCTTTAAGATTATGTAAAAGCATTACCAACAATCTTTTCATCCGAGAAATGCTTCAATGTTATTTGAACACAACAGAACTGAAGTCGAGTAGCAGCAGCGAGTGCCTGCGAATGTCTCCTGCGTAAACTATGAAAAGGGCATAGGCTATAATCCTGAGAATAAGACTATAGTCCTAAGAATATAGTCCTAAGACTATAGTCCTAAGAATATAGTCCTAAGACTATAGTCCTAAGACTATAGTCCTAAGACTATGGTCCTAAGAATACAGTCCTAAGACTATGGTCCTAAGACTATAGTCCTAAGAATATAGTCCTAAGACTATAGTCCTAAGACTATAGTCCCAAGAATACAGTCCTAAGACTATGGTCCTAAGACTATAGTCCTAAGAATATAGTCCTAAGACTATAGTCTTACGACTATATAGTCCTAAGACTATAGTCCTACGACTATATAGTCCTAAGACTATAGTCCTAAGAATATAGTCCTAAGACTATAGTCCTAAGACTATAGTCCTAAGACTATAGTCCTAAGAATATAGTCCTAAGACTATAGTCCTAAGAATATAGTCCTAAGACTATATCCTAAGAATATAGTCCTAAGACTGTAGTCCTACGACTAAGACTATAGTCCTAAGATAGTCCTAAGACTGTAGTCCTAAGACTATGTACCTTTTAAATCCTCTTTTTCTTGTGGGCTAACTTCTGGCAGTTTTGGTAGGATAACTTCGGTCCATAATTGAGGAATCTACAAGTATTACACAGAAATACACACATAAACATAAATTGCTCGCCGATTTAAAAAAGCTTGTTCCCGCTCCTCGGTATACTTAAACGTTTCCTATTGGTCGTTTTGAACTAACCGAGCTTAAGACTGGTGACGAAGAAGGGGCAGTCTGATTCTTGGGATAGTTCGCAGGGCTAAGTCCCAACGAGAAGGGCATAAACACAATGTACTGTGAGTACTGTCTTTTTTAATTAACCAAAAACACTAGCGCTTCAACAAGAGTTGAATAATGACAAGATGAGGATCCCTGACTGAACCAAGCCCCCCCCCCACCCCCCCCCCACACACACCCCAACACCCTTCAATTATGACCAAGTGTGAGGACTGAAAATACCTGTTTCAGAATATGAAGTACATCAGCCGTGAGGTAAACAAGTTGCGAAACAGTCACGTGATTATCAGCGCTGGCTTTTCCTCCGGAAACATGACCTTCTTCCGTGGCAGTGGGATCTACAGTCGCTGCTTTGTTCGTTGTACTGCTTGCAGTGGATTTCTTGAAAAGGTTAAATTGAACAGTTCGTAATTACGACTGCGCATCAAAATGACGCCTTTTGCGTCGGGATAAAACTTATTTCAATTCAGAACATCAGCGCTGCAAAATTGCAAATAATTTTTAGCAACTTGCCGGTCGTGATGACCAGGAGAAATAAAATTCTGACGGTCAATCTTGATACGTTTAACAACTGTTTATGAAGAAAAACAATAAAAACTTTACTTAATAGCATGTTCTTTTATTTAAACAAATTCATTACTCATTGATTCACACAGATCACCCTAGAGGAGAGTACAAAAAGAGTCTATTATCGCCAGTCATTGACTGGTCGTTACTTGCAGCGCTGAAACATTACGTTGGGGTATTCGGTGTAACCAACGAATTCACATGTGGAAATAAAAATACAAATAAATCCCCTGCGCCCTCAGCCTAATGTTATGTATTGGAATAAGTTTTACCCCAATGCAAAACGCGTCATTTTGCGCACTTTTGAGGAATATTTGAAAAGGCCAATTCAGAATCAGGAGATCACTTTTTTTTCAGGTCATGTGCACTGCTCTAAACCAATTAAAACTGAGGAAATGTTTTGGGTATACTACCACTACAAAAGAAACAAGGAACTATACCTCTTGTAGTTTTAACTCAGAAAGCCACTTGGATAGACGCGAAATAATCTGAAATACGAATACGGGAACATGAGGTTATTCATAAATCACTATAAAGAGTATACAGTCAGATTTCTCATAGGAGAATTTTACATTTTCACCGATAATTTGGCATTTGGAGCCTTATATCGGAAAAAAAACTTTTTTCGTCTCAGAATGGCGAGATACGCGGCGTTTGTCTTGATGTTGAATGTCCCAAAACTGCCAAAATGGGAAAGTTGAGGGAATCATTCCAAATGTGTTGTTTTGGTGTTTTATGGTCAAAAACATCATTTTCACCGATAATTTGGCATTTGGAGCCTTACTTCGGAAACAAACTTGTAAATAAAAGTCGTTCGAACGTTTTCGGCTATACAGTCCTTATGAAGAATAGATTATAGTAACATGCACATTCATAAAAACGACTTATGATGGTTCTATTCCTTATGGACTCGTTTAACTTATACCTGTAACGTCAGCTTCCAAAAGCGATGAGACAAGGCTGAAAGAAAAACGTTTTCATCCCAACATCGCTCTAAGCAAAACCAACATTGTCTTGTGACATTCGCATACAGAGGGCCATCAGCTAGAAAGAATAAGGGTTTGCTCTTATAACTAAGTGTAACTAGACTTTCTCAAAGTCCTTTTCAAACATTTTTGACCTTTCGGTTCCTCGTTGAAAAGGACTTTTCCCACCTGCAGCGCGCCAAAGTTCACCGGTGAATTTTTCGACCGGTTGGAAGTTGGGGTTAACTACGTCTTTTCCCTCGTAAAATAAAGTTTTATTCTATTCTATTCTAATTTAATTTTCACATTTTACTCTGACGAAGGGCTCCACTCGAAACGTTGGTATTTCCTTACCGAAACTAATCTCAGCAGTTTACCACCTTTCCACTTTGCTCATATTCAAAACGCTGCCTACACAGCACTCTACTTGGTTAACATACCACTAGTTACACTTCAGACTTGCTCCAAGACCACCTCTTACCGCTAGTTTTTGCGGGTGAGCGGAAAGGCGGGAGAACGGAAAAGCGGGAGGAAAGAGGCGGACTTGTTTCGCTTGTAGGTTTCTGAATCTAATTAAATATTCTGGCGGGAAATCGCTGAAATGTACATCGCCCTGTTTTGACGTGTTTTGGGTTGTCGTACATGCAATGAAAAGTGGTTCTACCCCTAATAAAACGTTTTCAAGAGTCTGCTTAACCGTAAAGGTTATCTAACATACGGCCCTCACAATATTACAATATTTACAAATACAACAGATATAACTAATACACTATATATGGAAATAATGTCAAGTGATAAACTAGTCAAGTAGAAACACATTTACAATTCAATAAAAAATTACAATTGACGCAAAAAAGGTCTTCCAGATGGTTAATACAGGTAAGTTTACGAAGAAAGTAATTACTGAGTTTGCGTTTAGTAGTAGTTAATCTTAACGTGAAAGCATCAGAAGTACATGCAGGTGACATGGCAAGCTGTTTGCAATCATTATCTAAGGCGTTAAAGAGAATTGAGGCGCTGTAGAGAAATGTTCGTTTACCAGAATTAGTGCGCGGGTAAGGAAGCTTTAGGTCATATAAGCAGGCTCTAGTACGAGCGTGTAACAAATTAACACTCGTAATGTTAGTATTTCGTTATCAAAACTAAGCTAGCGCTATTCTCAGCGGTCTTTCCGACTATTTAAGCTATCTCGCATATTGATTAACCTCACTTTGCACGAAGAGTCGGGAAAGTTGGTTATACACAGGCCGGACAGCCCTGTCTCTCGACCTCCCCTTCACTCGTCTCCGGTTGGTTGCCTTCAATTTCGCTACTCCCCCACCCTCTTCTCCCCTTTTCACAACCCTTTCTTGGAGGCAACCAACGTTTTCTCCCATGGCTTGAAGAGTGAAGGGAAGATCGCTGAGAATAGATCACAATATGGTAGATACAACTAGATTCGTAAGGGGGCTTTCCGGAGAAATATAAGACCATACAGTCACGTACCAGTAATTTCCAAACGGGGGGTCGTGGTCCCCCTGAGGGGCATACAGGATTCTTGTGAGGGGGCGTGGCCTACCATGTATAACTAATAAACAAAACTGAACGTATACCATCTTCTTCAACTGAGCACGGTGGAAGCAAAGAACTTTCAAATTTGCCAGCAATTTCTTGAAATCTGTTTATGAAAATAAATTTTATAAAAAAACTCACAAAAGTATATATAAAAACATAAAGCTTGCCTGCTGGGATGTATAAGTTACGATATTCTTACACGTTTGAGCATTGTTTGATATGATATGGTATGGTACCATATCACATCACATATCATACACCATAGAGTGGTGTGGTATGTTATGGTATGATACGGTAGTGTGATATGCAATGATATATGATATATAATGTAATATGGCATGATATATATGATGATATATGATATATTTGATATGATATGATATGATATGATGACATGATATGATATAACATGACATGACATGACATGATATGATATGATATGATATATGATATGATATGATATGATATGATATGATATATATGATATGATATATGATATGATATGATATATGATATGATATGATATGATATGATATATGATATATGATATATGATATGATATGATGTGATATGATGTGATATGATGATATGATATATGACATGATATGAATCATATGATATGATATGATATGATATGATATGATATATATATATATATGATATATGATATGGGAAACAAACCTTATTTGGAAATACACAG
This sequence comes from Corallium rubrum, assembly GCA_964035015.1. Taxonomy (NCBI): domain Eukaryota; kingdom Metazoa; phylum Cnidaria; class Anthozoa; order Scleralcyonacea; family Coralliidae; genus Corallium; species Corallium rubrum. The sequence continues at coordinate 8,993,266 of OZ036002.1, forward strand.
GCAAACTCCACCTTGAAATGAATGAGTCATACGATGGATGGTTTCTTAGTTGTCTGATATTTTCCTGAGAGCGACAGTGTTTTTCAAACTCTTGAACAAACTTCATTGTTATAATGTATTTCTGTATGAAAAGAAGATTTTCTGGCACAATTTATACAGTTGGAACATCTTTATCTAAAAGCGCTGTTACACGAGTCAATTTCGTTTCCAACTTTTCGACAACATGACGTAAAAAAGATTTAACGACTAACAGCTTTTGCTGTTCCTTGCCACAACGTTGTCTTGGAAACGTGAAAACGCTTCAGTTGACGTTGGGTATATTATAAGAAATATTGGGCATTTCACTCGATTACATAGCATGTTCTAAGGATTTTGGGTGAAGGAAAATTCGAGTGTAGAATATATACATTTTAAGACCAAACCGGGACCAGTTGCGAAAAATGCAACTATACAGGCCTTCCGGCAGGAATTGAACCCACGACCTTGCGATTCTAGTGCAATGCACTATATGTGCAACGAGACCACTGTATGTGCAACGAGGACGGTGTTGGGACTACTCTTGGGACTGCAAATTATTCAACGCTTTGTTTTAGTTGAAACATACTATTGTACTTGGGTCGTCGTCGTGACGTTCGCGTTGTGCTTGCTTAAGCCTGGTTTTCATACGATCGTCTCGATCGCCCCGTTGCCCAAATTTCTCCAATCAGACTAGAGATATTTTGAATTGCTCAATCTGATTGAATGGATTCTCTGGATTCAGGCGATCGAGACGTTCTTATATATGGAAACCAGGCTTTAAGGTTTGAACTAGAAATTACTAACTAAATTACCAGAAGTGGTTCACGGCCAAGAAGCATATATTCCCATATTTCATGATTACCAGGAAATGTCCCTATTGAATGGGGGAAGGGGGGGGGGGGGTATTATGAAGACAAGTCAATTTTTGCTTACGATTTTTGCCAGATAACGCAGGGGCGTAGGAAGCAGGGGGGCCAGGGGGGCCGCGGCCCCCCCAATATTTTATAAAGGGGGGCTGGAATAGCTTTCGGCCCCCCCAAAAAATAATTGAATTTAAAAAAATTGCATTATAAGTGCGACTTCGATTGCGCTGATCGACCAATTAATAATAATAATCCATCCTGACTCACGGATAGCAATAGACTCACAAATTATAATGAAAGAATTAATTAAAGGGCCTAACGAAAGAGGTAGAGGAGACTCTGAAAATGCCATTTCCGACGATCTAGAGTAGAGGTGTGCGAATCCGATCCGAATCCGAATCCGATCCGATCCGATCGGCTTCGGATCGGATTCGGACTAAACTTTTATCGTTCGGATCGGATCGGATCGGATCGGATTCTGTTCTTTTTTTCTCGGATCGGATCGGATCGGATCGGATTTTGTTTCTTTTTGTCTGAGATCGGATCGAATCGGATTTTGCACTTTTTTACCCGCATCAGATTCACTTTTGTCATTGTTTTTGTCACAAAATTAACAAATTCACTAGTTGTATGCACGTTGCACAACATATGAAGGTTATTATAACATAAGATTATTATTGCATAGTAGTTTTTTTAAATTTATTTGTTCATTGGTTTTCTTTTCGGAAAGTTTGCGCAACTATTGCAACATATATCTGGTGTTTTAATTTTTCCGGACCGGATCGGATTTGAGCAGCTGTTTTCGGATCGGATCGGATCGAACTACGATTTTTTGGCTTCGGATCGGATCGGATCGGGTTCGAGCAGCTGCTTTCGGATCGGATCGGATCGAACTACGATTTTTTGGCTTCGGATCGGATCGGATTCGGATTGACAGTTTTGGCAAACCCTCGGATTATAAGGGGTCAATCCGATCCGACGCACACCACTAATCTAGAGACTCCAAATTTTCAAAATTTTACAGCTCCGCGCCAACCATGGTCGCGCCTCGTGGGAGTCGGCCCCCCTAAGTTTATCAAGCTTCCTACGCCCCTGAGATAACGTAATTATGAACAAAAATTACGGATATGTCTCAACCATTTTGCGCGCGATTGTAGGTCCTTTGTCTGTAGACTTACGTTATGAAAGGCGTCTGGATCACCCGGAGCAAATATCGACGTCAGGTTGTTTTGAATTGCAGATGCAATCTCCGGCCAGACTGAATTCACGATAAAGTTATATCCCTTGATGCCTTCAGTATGGTCCCCCGTTGACCCATCATGCGAACCTACCATCCCAACTTTGCCTGACGTCACGTCAATTAGCTTGCTGCAGTAGTTAGGAATGAAGTCCAAGACGTTTTCATACAATCCTTCTAAACCTTTGCTATTAGATATAAGAGCCTGTTCTGTTATTATCTAAAAGGAACGGAATGATAATCGAAGTGTTGCGTGATTTGGGTTAATTGCCGGTGTTAAATGGGTTGTGTGAAGATTATGTGACTGGATGAGCATGCGTGGTGAAGTATGCAATGTTATTTATTGGTAGGACAATGTTGGACACTTTTAATCAAAAATACACCATGAATATAATACTAGAATCTTGATTTAATATATCGCACAGGAGAAGGAAGTATTTCATCAGGATATTCAAACACCAGGAAGTAGGGTTGATAACTGTACTGTACTGTACTGTACTGTACTGTACTGTACTGTACTGTACTGTACTGTACTGTACTGTACTTACTGTACTGTACTTACTGTACTGTACTGTACTGTACTGTACTGTACTGTACTGTACTGTACTGTACTGTACTGTACTGTACTGTACTGTACTGTACTGTACTGTACTGTACTGTACTTACTGTACTGTACTGTACTTACTGTACTGTACTGTACTGTACTTACTGTACTGTACTGTACTGTACTGTACTGTACTGTACTGTACTGTACTGTACTGTACTGTACTGTACTGTACTGTACTGTACTGTACTGTACTGTACTGTACTGTACTGTACTGTACTGTACTGTACTGTACTGTACTGTACTGTACTGTACTGTACTGTACTGTACTGTATATTGTACTGTATATTGTACTGTATATTGTACTGTATATTGTACTGTATATTGTACTGTACTCTGCTCCATTTCACTCCATTCTACTCCTAACTCCACTCCACTGACTCTACTCCACTCCACTCTATACTCTATAAGTACTCTCTACTCTCTACTCCACTCCACTCCACTCCACTCCACTCCATTCCACTCCACTGACTGTACTGTACTCTTACTCCTACTCCTACTCTAACTCTAACTCTAACTCTAACTCTAACTCTAACTCTAACTCTAACTCTAACTCTAACTCTAACTCTAACTCTAACTCTAACTCTAACTCTAACTCTAACTCTAACTCTAACTCTAACTCTAACTCTAACTCTACTCTACTAAAAACAGGAGTACCCCTATTTGTCAGCATAGAATTGACAGCATAAGTTTATCCATGAATCTGAGAATAGAAAAGATACGTCTCTGCAAAAGTTTACCTTCATGTATGGTTTTACAGCAAATGTTCTGAACAAGTTCTCAGCATATGAGATTTTATCAATAATTGCATATGTCCGTAGACACTGGGTGAGTGTCTTGGTATCACCAAGCTTTAATCCCTCTTGAAAAGATGTCTCCAAGTTCTTCTGTAGGGTGCTGGTGATCCCAGAAATACGCTATAACAGAATTATGTTATTAAATGAGAATGTTATTTAGAATATTAAAGGGGGCTAATCCTCCTTACTTGCAGCCAGCGGCTGAATTGTGATGGATGCAGATCAATGTGGCTGTGTGTTGAGGCAAATTAAAGGTAGTTCAGACCATGGATCACAGCTAAGATGTTAGGTGTTGATTTTATGGAGGGAGGAAAACCAGAGAACCCGGCGAAAAACCCTCCGAGCAAGCACAGGAGAGATCAACTACAACTCTACTCACATGAGTTCCAAGCTCAACAATGGGGTCATTCCCAAGTGGTCACCCATCCAAGTACTAACCCCATCTAACCGGGCTTAACGTTTTGGCGAGAGGCAGTGCGCTAACAGCACACACCACCCATGTTTCCCTTATTATAATAGCTCTAAGAGTTAGACCAAATATTTTCATGAAGTCTATATTGCAAGTTTTTCGACAAGTGCATGTAATCAGACCAGCTTGATAATTTGACCTCATATTAAATAATTGTTAAGAATCTCATTCTTAGGGCAAGGGGCTGGGGCAAGATGGTGGGTAAATTTAACATATGGTAGGGGAGGTTGGTGGAGTAACATTCTCAGAATGGAAAGGGGGTTTAGTTACAATGGAAAGGGGGTTTAGTTACAGCTGACATACTTACAGATCTTATTTTCTCCACCAAAGGATGTCCTTGGCATTGCGTTACATAAAACTGAAGCTGATTAAAGTCACTGGCAACCCTTTCAATCAAGTGTCCTGCCTGGTCAGAGCTGGTTGTTCAAAAAAAAAGCATCACAGGTAAATTGCCATTTAGCTAGTTATGTAATATAGGAAATAATGACCATATGTCAAAACTATTTTTGATTTAAAACCAATCTTTAAGGCTGTGATGTAAAAGTATGTACTACATGTCATTATTTCTAAGTTATTCATATTATTTTCAAAATTGTTATCTTCGAGATTATTGGACACAACATACAACTTTTTAGAATGACCCCTTTAAAATTTTTGGCATTTGGGCTAGTAGTTTGAATCAGGGGCATAGCCAGGATTTTGAAAGGGGGGGAGCTGAAATTGGAATAAATTTTTAGGGGGGTCTGGGGACATGCTCCCCCCGGGAAATTTTGAAATCGAGAGTCACTGAAATGCCATTTCCTGGCTTTTGGAGGAAGATTTTACAGATTCTAAAGGTTAAAAAACGTCATATAAAATACTCAAAACATGCAAACATCACATAGATACTCAAAACGCATACACTCAGTAAATTGAATACACTGTTTACAGTTTATTTCTTGACACAATTAATTCATATTGCATCAGTTTTGTAGTTACATGTGTGTTGTTTTATATCTCTAGGGGGGGGGGGGAGCCATGGCTCCCCCAGCTCCCCCCTGGTTTGAATTTATTTTTTGTTCAGCTCAAAATGCCCCAAAGAGAACTAAATAATGCATAGTGTATGTAATCAGCAAATGATGCCGATTTTAAGACCGCCAATTTGATTTATTTTTTCTTATTACCGATAATAAGGTAATAAGCATGTTTACATTTACATATGTACCAACACATATAACACAAACAAACTATCAAGAGAATACAAAGGGTAATAAGGTAATAAGGTAATAAGCACTATTGTATAGTAAGAATATATACACAAACAAACTAGCAAGAGAATTATACAAAGGGTAATAAGGTAATAAGCACTATTGTATAGTAAGAATATATACACAAACAAACTAGCAAGAGAATACAAAGGGTAATAAGCACTATTGTATAGTAAGAATAATACACAAACAAACTAGCAAGAGAATTATACAAAGGGTAATAAGGTAATAAGCACTATTGTATAGTAAGAATATACACAAACAAACTAGGTAGTTTGTTTGTGTCTATATAGTGCTTATTACCTTATTACCCTTATTCTCTTGCTAGTTTGTTTGTGTCTATGTTCTTAATATAGTTCTTAGCTTATTACCTTATTGCCCTAATTTCTTGGTAGTTTGTTTGTGTATATGTTCTTCCTAGTGCTTATTTCCTCATTGCCTGATTACCTTATTTATTTGTTCTTAGTAGTCGCTTATTACTTATTTCTTCAGTTTAATGCTTATTACACTATTACTGGTAATAAGAAAAAAAATGCAAAAGCAGTAATAGCATGTTTATTTTAAGGTGAAATATGTTAACTACTTTTTAGCTTTCTTTCACTGTAAGGTGTACCTTTCTTTTTCCATGTCTTTTTCATTATTCACAGCAGTTTTTAAGACTCTTTCTATTTTTTCCATACAATGAGTTATATTGAGTAAATTTTGAGTAAACACCTATAACATGCAGACAAGAGAAACAATACATTGTCGAAATGACACATTTCCTACTGTCAATAATATAAACACAAACCTTTTTTTCTCTGAGTTCTGATCTTTGTTTGAGCTTGGTCTCAACTGATTTTATGGTTAAATCCAGATCATTTTGAACAGACTAAAGAAGAATTGGTGACAATAGATATAGTAACATACAGTAACTAACATAACCAACATACAGTAATTAACAATACAGACATCCCATAATACAACAGCACCACTCTCAAATTAGAAGGTTCACTTTGAATAGGGTGTTACTGTATATACTAGTACCATCCTGATACAAAGGCTGAGATCTGTGCTGTACTTGATACTTACAAGAATCTCTTCTCTTAGTTGTCCAAGTGGTATAGTAAGATTGTTAATAGCTTTATCCATTCCTACCTTAATGTAAGGGGAAAATCGAAGGTTACCATTATTGCTCTCCAAGTTACAGTATCATTTTTAATTTAATAATATACACGAAAAAATTTCTCAATTCTGATTGGCTGGGAGGAGTGCAATTTTAGTGTAATTCAGTGCAGAAAAATGAAATACAGTGCAAATTTTATAATTTTTTAAATTTGGACAAAAATCATTTTTTACTAGAAAAAAAGCTCTTCCTATTAATTTTTTTTCTTCATGTATTTTATTTGAACAAAGCATTTTGATTAGAAAGATTCTCTTTATGATAAATTTTTTCATGTACAGTATATTATTAATAAGTAATAGCATGGTTTCAAGTGCAATTTGGAAAAAATACACTTGTGAGTTTTTCAAAGACCTCAAATAGCACTTGTACTTCGAACTCATGCAATTTTGATAGTCTTTAAAAAACTCACTCGTGCATGTTTTTCCAAATTGCACTCGAAACCATGCTATTACCTATACAAATACAGTGGAGCCTCACTATAATGCAGTAATTGGGGTAGATGAAGCGTGTTATTGTGAGGTACAGCCAAATATCTCATTCCCAGTACTCTTCCTACTGGCACAACAATTATCGTGGGCCGAGTACTGGGAGCGAGATTGAGTACTGCCAGAAGCACTTTTATTCTAACAATCCAAATTGGGACAATATCAAATTGTCTCCAATGAGCATAATAGAAACTTCAGTTTCAGCATCATATTACCAGTGTTGTGAGTAACTTTGTTACAAGTAACTAGTTACATGTAATCGTTACTTTTTTTAGTAACTTTACCGGTAACTAGTTACTTTTTTCAGGAGGTAACTAACTGTAACTAGTTACAAAAAGTAGGAATAAAAAGTAACGATAACTAGTTACATCTGCCGTCTTGAGCGCTGTTACTTTTTGCGATGTCCATAATACTCCCAACCTTGCTAAGTCATCACTCAATGTCATATCCATGCAGCTTTTCATTGAACTGAACACACCGGTGCCTGCAAGTGCAGCATGTGAAAGGCTGTTCAGCTGTGCAAGATTAATTTTCAGACCACATCGTTGCTCAATGACTGATCATAATTTTGAAAATTCTCTTCTGGTCATATTAAACAATAGTTTAGTCTAATTCACATGCTTTCTCAATTTTAATAGCCAAATGAAAGAATAGGTGTAACTTTGTAATAGTAATTGCAACTAGTTACAAAATTTTTAAAGTAACTTTGTAACTGTAACTGTAACTAGTTACTTTTCTGATTATGTAACTGTAACTGCAACTAGTTACAAAAATTATGTACAGCACTGCATATTACACATCAATTCTGTCACTATTTTGTGGAATTTAGTGGTCTGTGGTTGAACTTTAGTACTGTAAGTAAACATCAGTATAAGTCGTCAAATGACACACCAGGAAAAGTAAAATTTTGGGGTCCAAGTATCAACTGCGTTATACCGAGTCACGTATTATAACAATGTGCACCATAGCGAGGCTCCACTGTACACTGTATATTATGCAAACTAATCCTAAACCTAATTCCTGTTGCTAAATCAAACTCATGCAATAGGTTTTCACCCCCCTGCTGAGCTTCTCAGATCTGAGGAGAATATTCTGATTGGTTTAAAGTCCCAGTGTCCCACATTCTGTGATAACATATTTCTAGGTGGATCTGGAGGCATGCTCCCCCAGAAAATTTTTGAATTTGGGGTCTCTGAAATGGCATTTCCTGCATTTTGATGGCACTTGAGAAATCCATGTAAAAATTATCAGCAGGGCAGGTCTTCGTGGTCTTGTGGACCTCCCATATAATGGCCTCGTGTACTACCCCCTGAGGGTCTGGGGACATGGTCAAACATACAGTTAACATGCAAAATGTGAGCCTAGATATAAACTCATGCATTTAAAAGGATAAAGGACAGGGGACTAATCATCTTTACTTGCAGCCAGTGGCTGAATTGTGAAGGACGCAGATCAATGTGGCCGTGTCGAGGCATATCAAAGGTGCTTCAGGCAGCTGCCATATGACACAGTTCAGACCATGGATCACAGCTAAGATGTTAGGTGTTGATTTTATGGAGGGAAGAAAACCAGAGAACCCAGCGAAAAACCCTCAAAGCACAGGAGAGATCAACTACAACTCTACTCACATGAGTTCCAAGCCCAACAACACCCATCCAAGTACTAACCCAGTCTAACCGGGCTTATGCATGAGTCAGTATTAACCCCCACCCACCCCACCCCGGGGAAAGGTGGGGACGGCAGGGGGAATAGCAGGGGACTTAATGGGAATGTGTTCCCGAGGCTCTGGGGCATTTGCAGGAGTTTGATCGTTGGGGATCCTCGGGGTAGGGGCTTTGTATAGTACATGTATCTGCAGTCTTTATGGTCAGTAGCCATACACAAAGCTTAAAAGAAGCCACAGGAAGCATCAGATATTTAAATCCTTTTGGATTGCTTTGGCCATTTGGTAGTTTGAAATTCTATTTTCTCAAGTATAAAGTTGTCTTTTACGTGTCTATTTATATATAGTATTTAACTATTGTTCAGATATACTCTAGGTACAATATCTCAAAGTTTGTGTAGATAGTGTGTTGTACAGTTGTCTGGACTCTGTATGTTTATTTAAAGGACATTATGTTATCTGCTTTTATAATCAGGGTGACGGCCCCAGGTAGAGGCCTATTTGTTGAGTTTTGTTTTCAAAATCATTCCCCAGGTATGGGGGCTTTGGTGTGTATTTGGGTGGTGGCAAAAACAAATCCCCACCTTTCCCTGGGGTGGGGGGAGTGGGGGTTAATATTGACTCATGCATTAACGTCTTGGTGAGAGGCAGCACACTAACAGCACATGCCACCCATACTTCAGGATTGCGATCGACTTTAACATAGTGGGTACATTATTTTGCATATCAAGGCATCAGTTTACACTTTGCTGTAGAGTGTAGGCTACAGTGTACACTAACTGCACAGTGTACATGACTTCATCTATTTCTTAAACACATACCAGATTCGTTGAGAGATTGACGAAATCAGCGTAATCTTGGTTAATGAGCTCAATGAGAGCATTCTTTAACGATTTCAAGTAATCATCAAGCTCCTTTTTAAACACATTTAATGGAACAACCTTTTTACACTCAGCCACGAATTTATCGACTTGAAAGTCCTCCGACATAAAATCGCTTCTGTTGAAGCACGTTGACTGAGGCTCAACCAGGAGCTCCTTGTCACTGTCAGCCATCATTAAACGATAAAGAAAAGCTTGATTCCTTTTTAAGTCCTTCTCAGTGGTAGCAAAGCAGTTGTATTATGATAAAATGTTGACGTGGTTGGGCCACCATATTGGAAAATGTCGTGAACCATGTCGGAAGCCGACGTATTCCGACAAGAGTCGCTTGTTTCCGACCACTAGCAACCGGCATTTACAAATTTTTGTAATTTCCAAATTTTCAAAAAGATCCTAACAGCTTTCATTTTGAGTTTTCTCGAATGGATATCCATGTAGTTTTTAACGAAGAACTTGATCGTGTTACATGTGCCACTCTTTTGGCAGAAACAATAAAGTATATACTCTTCCATCGCTTCCAAACTCCTTTGCCATTCGATCAATTCAAGACCGAAGATGAGCGAGACAGAAGAACAGAAGCCGAAAGGAAGTCTCCCAAAAGTCGACCCGTTCCACCTATGGTGAAGAAAAAACGACAACTTATCGCCGATATAGAAGAATTATTGCTCCGCCTAATGCAGCTTTTTCTTCAAGTCGATATCTTGGATGTTGTTTTGTTGTTTGGGGCAACGATTGTCAATCCGAAAGAGATTTATTCCATACGCTTCCAAAACGTTAGGACAGCGACCGAAGCGGACAGATTAAAAGCTATTAGTCTAACGGGGAAGGAAAACGGTTTGGTTTCCCGCTCGAAATTTGTGGATAAATGTTGTAGGCAACTGGCTAGGACATTGTTCACAGATCCAAATCTAAACGAATGTGATGAGCTAAAATGTACTTCGATCCATTGCTTTGTGATGGCACCAAGGGATTGTAACACAGACTGGTTCAAACCGAAGGCTTCGTTCAAAGTTCCAAAGAAAGGAAAGGTTTATTTTATTGAAGTGAGCGAAAGCACAATTGATGAAACTGAAAGTGAAAGCAAGGGTTGTAACGTCGAGGAACACGGTGGTAACGAGGATAACATGTGGTTTCAGGCGCCTGTGGTTCTCAAGGGATACAAGGAAGCTTATAAGGCAACTGCGGGATCCAATCTGTGGGGGGGAAATTAGGAGTACACACGTAAAAACGCACAAGCTGTGACAGACCTGCAAGCAAGTTGTTACAAGGCTGTTCAACAGGCTGTCACCGTCATGTGTTCGCACTGGCTGTCCCAGTCTGTTAACATGTCTGTAACAGGTTGTTGACAACTTGTAACAAGGCTGATGACTCCAACAGACTGGTGACAAGTTGTTCCAACAACCTGTTACCGTTCTGCACTTAACAAGTTGTTAACAGATTGATGTTAACAAGGTTGTAGCAGCTTCTTGAATGAACAGCATTGTTACAACTTGTTCCCAGCCTTGCTACAAGCCTGTTGCGAACACATCCTGTTGACAAGCTGTGAGATTTTTACGTGTGTAGATAGGAGTGTTTTAATAATTAAGGAGTGATACTGGTATTTTAATATAAATAGCACTGTATTTAATAGCCTCCAGGCAACTCAGACTTTCTCAAAGTCCTTTTCAAACATTTTTGACCTTTTGACATTTTTTACCTTTCGGTTCCTCGTTGAAAAGGACTTTTCCCACCTGCAGCGCACCAAAATTCACTGGTGAATTTTTTGACCAGTGACATACTTCGGGAAGTAATTATATTCAAGTTAAACAGACTCTTGAAAACGTTTTAGTAGGGGTAGAACCACTTTCCATTGCATGTACAACAACCCAAAACACATTAAAACAGGGCAATGTACATTTCAGTGATTTCCCGACAGAATATTTAATTACATTCAAAAACCTGCAAGTGAAACAAGTCCACCTCTTTCCTCCCACTTTTCTGGAGTGAGTCTAGGAACAAGGTTGACTCAGTCCCACTAACCCCAACCCCAAAAATTGCCTGCAGAGGAGCCTAGCACTATAATTTTATGTGTCTGCACTGTAATATTACTGTAACAAAGAATTTTCACCAAAGATATTTTTACAATGACATGGCATTTGGCACAGTACACCATAAACCCTCTAACTAAATTAAAAGAACAAAAAATTCTGGTGAATTAAAATAGCTTTATTTAATATTAATAATAAAAATAATTTACTACAAAACTAATTTATTTACAATATTAAGCAATGCAGTCATTTTCAACATACTTTCACCAAAATGTTTTGGAAGTTCATTCTGAAGTTCACAAGTTCAAAATACAAAGGTGCGTGTTGAACTACGCATTTTATTGGCTATTTGGTTCAAAAGTAGCCAATCAAATCAATGCGTAGTTCAAAACAAATTTACGAACTTCCCAATGAACTTGCTAAGTTCAGAATCAACTTCCAACATTTTGGTGAAAAGTATATTGCAAATGACTAACAACCAGTAAAAAATCATTTTTTGTGATGAACTGTGTGAGGGAAACGGCTGATGAAATTTTCCTTAAAGAAAAAAAAATGACATTGATTATTTGAGTAAATAAAAACACTTAAAACTTAAAAGCATAACTCTGTTCACTCACCAAGTTTTTTGGCACTTGATTATTCAATGTTGGGAAAGGTTTGTTAGTCTAGGAAAACAAGAAAAATGAACTGAACTTGTCACATTAACGAAGGTTACATGTGGGCCCTCTTATACCAAACTCTTAAAGTTCACATGAAACGAAAATTAAGTTTGTCTTATTTAAAAGAAAACTTAAAATGATAGAGTAACATCTTTTGCAGTTTTTCGTTTCCTTGCTTCGTTGTTGAGATATTTCAGTTTGTTTGATATGTAAATTAAAGAACTTGACGTCACATGTGCATAATGAGTTATCAGAGAAGGTTATATATCTTTGCTATTATCAAACATAATCACTTGAAAATTCTACATGTTTGGCGTTGTGAGAGAAACACACGCAATACTTCCTTCGAATTAAGTTTGGATTGATAATACCAAAGATATATAACCTTCTCTGATAACTCATTATAATGTAACGTCAAGTTGTTTAATTTACATTTCAAACAAACTGAAATATCGACAACGAAGCAAGGAAACGAAAAACTGCAAAAGATGTTACTTTATCATTTTAAGTGTTCTTTCAAATAAGACAAACTTAATTTTCGTTTCATGTGCACTTTAACGATAGTTTAGAAGTTCTATTGTCTTTCAACATGAAGCGTGGTCATGTTGAACTGACAATGGAGTTCCTTATATGGAAGTAAATTCTATGGACACGTGACGATGAAGCACCACAACACGTGACGATGAAGCAACTCACTAATTAAACCCGAGCGTTGCTATTGGATGACTGCTTCGTTATACAGAAAATACATTGTCGTGAAATTGCACAAATTTCCATAAACTTGAACAAAAACATAGAACAATCACTTTGGACGAGTTTCCAAACCATGTACTGTGTATGTTCTATTAACTATGTTTAAACTTACTGTTGCATAATTAAACGGTAGTTAATGGCACAGTGGTTCGCGCACGTGCCTTTCAACTCTGTGATCCTTGGCCGTATGTGAGAAGAGTAATAAAAGTGGCGTGCTGGCGTAGGCAGTGTAGAAACAACAATCGAAATATAGTAAGGTTAGATATACTGCTGAAACAGAGAACGTAGGAGTCTAACGTTTCGAGCGAAGGCCCTTCGTCAGAGAGAAACATTTCTCAGGGGCGGATCTAGCGGTAGTCAAACCGATCACGCGACTAAGGTAAAAATTGCGCAGTTAATTAATTAAGTTAATTAATTCAAACTGCGGTCCATAGCAAAGACATTAATATTCAAAATTTGTAGTCCAGTTATCAAGTTTCATACAGCGGCAAGCACTGATCTATATAAGAGACTGGATAGAGCATCTATTATCTGAGCGCCTCCAGAAATTGAAGCCGGAAGTTACACCCTAATTTGTAAGCGACGCCATATTGGATGGCCCCATGAGGAATGAGTTGCTATATTTTACTGTTGTGAATTCGTTGTTTTCGCATATAATCACGAAATAGACGAACAACACAAGTCCATTTTAGTATTTCAAGCAACGGGACACATCATGGAACTATGGAGGACCTAAGAACGTGAAGGGAAACTGAATCGTAAGTAAATAAGTTGATATTTTGACGAAATTTCGAAGGGGACGGAGAGCTCTCGAAGGGTGATTTATTAAGAAAACGGGAAACCCAACATTGCAAACGGCCGGTGGTTAATAAACTGATTTGTAGGATACAAATGTGTGATAATACTGTAATTGTGGAATGTTCACAATCGAGTAGATCATTTTAAAAAGCCGAAGGACGTGTAAAATTATGGGACAGAAGATAGTGGATTGAGTTGTAGTAGTAGATTTCGACAAGCAGCATATTTCTTTGGCAACATAGTTAATACTCTAAAGTTTGTAATATTTATCTTTGGTGCCCTCCATAGAAGTAACTGTAGCATGCATTATAACAAGAACGAGCCAGTTTGTTTTAAGATACTCCATGCTCAGTGTCCAAGTCATGTATAACGTGTTAAGTTGTCAACATTGTTTCTTAATTCTTAACAGCTGAGCTATTTTACTCCCTGTCATTTTGATGAAAAAATTGTTTGTGAGTATCTGTAAAATTGAATGTAATATTTGTATGTTATGTTGTAGGTAGTTTGAAATGAAACAACGATGAAGGAAGAACTTAAAGGTGGAGCAACATGACAACTTAATACAGAATATAATTGAACTGTGTCATTTATAGTTTTCAAACTTTGTCAACAATGATTTGATTAAAGAAAATTTCATGAGTGTATTTTGTCTTGTGTAGTTTCATTCTGTATAAATGTACTCTATAATGATAAATTTTAAAAATTTAGTCTGTTCTCTGGCTTATGTTATGAAAATTGTGGCAGAACTAATACTGTACTATCAGTGTGTACTACTGATCAACAAGGCCAGTGTTTGATGTTATATTAAAAGTCGAAACAAATCAAGCTAATATATATGTTAAACTTCATAACGATGTGGTGGATAACATAATTTCGCAAACTGGCTAAAAAAAAAAGCATCTTGGCAAAGGTGTAGTTTTAACTAATTATATTGTAATAATTATATTGTAAAATTTATTCAAGATATTTAGTTGGAAGATGTAGGCCGAAAATAATAAACTCATTCTGATTAATCCTCTGAATGCCAGAATAACTTGTTTGAATCATTACCTCGAGTTTTCTGTGAGTGAAAATATATTGTTCAACTAGGCAGGTAGTAAAAAACATAACAGTATTCTTAAATTAATTTAAATTTAATTGTTTGATTCTGGTCTTTTGGCTTATGATAATATAATACCACAGCAGTTGTTCGTAGTGTAGCTTGTTCAGTTCATCAAATTTCCCGAATTCATTCGGTCCTTTAGCAGTATTTCCATATTCTGAGTAAATTCTGAATGAGAACGGCCTGGGAGTTCGCTCCCTCGAACTCGCAAATTCCATTTTCCCGCACATTTTGGGGCTAAACAACTACGATTTTTCTCTCCAAATGCTTCACGTGCCCTTTCTTCCTCGTGATAAAAAAGTTTGTCCGAACCCGAAGGAGAAAAAGCCTTAATATACGAAAACTATAATTGTGCAACAGTAAAATATAGCGAAAGTGGGGCCATCCAACATGGCGGCTGTTGCCGAATTCCGACCAACCTCGTACCCAGGGTCTTATCTCCGCTCCCCCGCGGTGGGCGGGGGCGGGGGAGCGGAGATAAGACCCTGGGTACGAGGTTGAATTCCGACCACTTCCGACTTCAATTTCAGACAACAGATGCTCTATCCAGTCTCTTATATAGATCAGTGGCGGCCATCCGATTGGCCAATTTGCTTTTTGATCGATCTGTGGGGAGTTCTGATCGATTCGTGGATCAGGGGCTCGTATACAAGCTATCCAATTGGCTAATTCAAAAAATATCTGAATTCTCATTGGCTACATTTTTTGATCGATCATATGCATCAGCCTTCAGTGTTACGGCGATCGCAGCTTGAACGCGAATGTTCAATTTCAAGTGCCACAGAAATATAAAAGCGAAATAGCAAATATACTGCAATGTCTTGTAGTATTTACGAGACTGTGCAGTCCACGTTTGAGAGAAACGATTGGCCATATCTTCAAGATGTTTACGCTGATCTGATGAAGCGAATCGACGCTTTGCCGAAGAGTTCTGTTGAGGAGCTGTTGAGTGCTATCAACAACACGAGCTTCTGCCTCAGTAGAAATTTTGGTGCCGAATCTTTCCTCCCGAAGTATGTTCGAGAAAGGAAAAACAGGTCTTGTACAGCCATAATGTAAATATATTCTATTTTAACTAAATTTGACTCTTATTATAATAGTTTTGGACTTGTATTAACCGAACAATCTGTGCGCCACGACCGGCTGGCATGATCGTTTATGAAATTAGCATATTACTGCGGTCAAAAGTTTATCAATATTAAATATTTCACTTATATACCGCGAACCCAGGCCAACCAATATATACTGTAGTGTAGGCATTTTGTTTATGCTTTTTGTCGCCTGATATTTATAGTTTAAGATTTTGATTTGGATATCTATTATCCATATATAATAATGTATATGGACTGTGTCAGTGTCTTGTTGACTTGTTAGACCACATGCTTAGTTCAGATGTGATAAATTGTGATTTGATAATATAAATTTAAATAAATTGATTTAAAACCAGTTTGCTCTTTTTCGGCCTTCCAAAGGCTGTCCATGTTGGAATCACAAGTTTGCCGTGTGGTATTATGTGTTTTCTAGGCATGCTGATGAGCCCTGTCATTTTTGCACCTCACGTTTTATTTACCGAAAATCCCGAAAAAGATCTAGTGTGGGTATTAATAACTAATCATATCCCCCCCCCCGGAAAAATTTCCGTACCCCTGCCCGAATGTTCACAAACGAAAATTTTGACTAACGTAAGAAAAATCCTGGATCCGCTCCTGACATTTCTCGGCCCTTCGTCAGAGAGAAACATTTCTCTCTGACGAAGGGCCTTCGCTCGAAACGTTAGAATGTTTCTCTCTGACGAAGGGCCTTCGCTGGAAACGTTAGACTCCTACGTTCTCTGTTTCGGCAGTATATCTAACCTTACTATATTTCGATTGTGAGAAGAGTGTTTCCCGTTTGAGGGATGGCCCTTACTGGACCTCTAGGGAAAACAGTTTAGATATGACGAACGTGGTTATCCAGTAATGGTGATATACGACCCACGGTTGTATATGATTGGGACAATCACGGTAATACATACAGTGTATGCAGTTCCTGTAATTGGATTTGTCAACCACGAGGAGCTGTTAACCGCGGGCGTTTTTAATCTTTCTGGTTCGTCGATCTTAAAACGAGAGAATCAGTGGTTAACTAGTAACTTAGTTAACTTCGTGGCGTGTGCTGTTAACGCGCAGACGAGATTGATGCACGGATGAGGTTTGTGCGCGGACGAGATTGATGCACGGATGAGGTTAGTGCGCGGACGAGATTGATGCACGGATGAGGTTAGTGCGCGGGCGAGATTGATGCACGGATGAGGTTAGTGCGCGGACGAGGTTAGTGCGCGGATGAGGTTAGTGCGCGGTCGAGATTGATGCGCGGATGAGGTTAGTGCGCGGACGAGATTGATGCGCGGATGAGGTTAGTGCGCGGACGAGGTTAGTGCGCGGAAGAGACTGATGCGCGGATGAGGTTAGTGCGCGGACGAGGTTAGTGCGCGGATGAGGTTAGTGTGCGGACGAGATTGATGCGCCGATGAGGTTAGTGCGCGGACGAGGTTAGTGCGCGGACGAGGTTACTGCGCAGATGAGGTTAGTGCGCGGACGACGTTGATGCGCGGACGAGGTATGTGTGCA
>OZ036002.1:9015642-9095642 GCA_964035015.1 Corallium rubrum
TGACGATGATGATGATGATGATAATCATGATGGTGATGATCATGATTATGATAGTGATGATGATGATGATAATCATGATTATGATGATTATGATGATGATGATTATGATGGTGATGATAATGATGATGATGATAATCATGGTGATGACGGTGATGATGATGATGATAATAATCATGATAATGATGGTGATGATGATGATGATGATAATCATGATGATGGTGATAATCATGATTATTATGATGGTGATGACTGATGATGATAATCATGATGATTATGATGGTGATGATGATCAATTAGACCTTCAAGAAACTTCCAGTACCTTTGGATAACTTTTTGTTCCTCAATGTCCCATATTATCACAATTCCACTGGTAGTGCCAGCAACCAGTAAACGAGGACCCAAATAATCCAGACACGTTACTTGGCACGAAGAAAGTAAATTCACTGCCTAGGACAAGCGATTAATCATATATAGCGAATGGAGCTTATGCGAGTTTGGGCTATAAGGTCTGTTCGTTTTTAGGTGTGTATATACCACTACTACTGCCACCATTACCACCATCACCACCACCACTACCACCACAACAACCACTACCACCACTACTACCATTACCACCATCACCACCACCACTTACTACCACAACAACCACTACTACCAATACTAGTCTACCATTACCACCACCATCACCACAACCACTACTACTGCCATCATCACCACCACCACTACTACTGCCACCATTAATACCACATCACCACCACCACTACTACCTTACCACCATCACCACTACTACCACCATCACCATCACCACTAACAGACACATTTAAAGCTTTAAGAAATACTTCAATACAAACCACTTCATTTTCAACATCAGTCTGCTCTATAGTTTCACCAATTGGTGGTAAAGGAGGCTTCGCTGGGAAAACGTTGCTATCTACAAGAAAAACGAAGTCTAAATTCAATGGCGACGATAACTCATTATATGTCTGTCGTATCCCATGACCTTTGAAGGATTCTAGATTTCTAAGAATTTTGTCAGGTCAACGTTATTTTCATGGCTTCCACATGTGCATAAATTAATAATTGATTAAATAAATGACGAGTTGCAAGTCTCTGAAGACTAACTCTTTCATCAAATGTGTGCTTTATTTAGTGTGCTTACCAGCATAAACAATATTTTTGGACAACATAGGATAATGGTACTCGTCAGATAAGCTAACCAACTGCACCAGAACATCCGAGGTTACACAATCCTAAAAAAACCCAAAATAAAATAAATACTTGTCCTAGCTTCACAACGTGGGTCAGCAATATAACTAGAGTATCGGTTTCGCATTGTCAAACAAATATAACTTCAGCTTGTATGGTTTTGGAAATTTGGCATGATTGCCACTTGTCAATTCGTGCCACCGTTGCATTCAGACTTCTAAATTTTTGATCCCATATAAAAAACGTGCAATGTTTCCTTCCATGACGCAACGATTTATCTTATAAAAATTTATCTTATTTTATATTTATCTTAAAAAGGAGACGACCGAAATTGGTGCGTGTAACCGTGGTTTATGAAACACCCTGGAACGCACCTCAAAAACACGAATCGTATGTCCCCAACTAGACACCAAAAGACACTGTTTGTCGCCCAACATGAAATAGATAAGGCCAGTTATGGTGGAATCCTTCAGGTCGTCTTTCGATGAATGCTGGTAGTACTTGTGTAATTGACCACTGCCAAAGTCCCAAACTTTAATGGAACCTGAAGGACAATTGAGGTTAAAAATTCTTGAAGCGGTCGGTATGGGAACAACCGTCCTAAATAGTACAGTCAACTGCAACCAAGACTAGTCACCATCATCATCACCATTTATCATCATCATTATCATTATCATCATCACCACTACCACCACCACCATCTTCACACCACCAACATTATTATTTATCACTACCATCATCACCATCACGAGTTCACCACCACCATCCTCACACCACCACCATTATTATTTATCACTACCATCATCACCATCATGAGTTCACCACCACCATCTTCACACCACCAACATTATTATTTATCACTACCATCATCACCATCACGAGTTCACCACCACCATCTTCACACCACCAACATTATTTATCACTACCATCATCACCATCACGAGTTCACCACCACCACCACCATCATCATCATCATCATCATCATCATCATCATCATCATCATCATCATCATCATCATCATTATCATCATCGTCATCATCATAGTCGATAGATTGGTAATGAGATCAAGGTTTCGTACCATCATAAGCACCAGTTACCAGTCTGTATCCAGTTGTGTTCACATTCACTGCAGTGATTTCATGGCCTGGTCCATGGGGTTCACTTATTTGATAAACCAGCTGACCCGTCTCCATTTCCCACAGCTAAATAGATCAATGAAAATTAAAGATGTAATGTAGTACGAGTGTGGACGTGGCATTTTGGATAAGGGAAGAACGAACAAATCAAGCAATGCATCGGCCAATAAACAATAACTACAAAACTAAGGCTTGAACCAATAAATCAACAAAACCAACCAACCAACCAACCAACCAACCAACCAACCAACCAACCAACCAACCAACCAACCAACCAACCAACCAACCAACCAACCAACCAACCAACCAACCAACCAACCAGCCAGCCAGCCAGCCAGCCAGCCAGCCAGCCAGCCAGCCAGCCAGCCAGCCAGCCAGCCAGTCAGCTAGCTAGTCAACCAGCTAGCCAACCAGCTAGCCAACCAGCAACCAACATACCAACCTAAAAACAACTAGTCAACCAACCTATCTACATACCAACCAACCAACCAACCAACCAACCAACCAACCAACCAACCAATCTACCAACCAACCAACCAACCAACCAACCAACCAACCAACCAACCAACCAACCTACCAACCAACCAACCAACCAACCAACCAACCAACCAACCAAGCAACCAAGCAACCAACCAACCAACCAGCCAACCAACCAATCTACCAACCAACCAACCAACCAACCAACCAACCAACCAACCAACCAACCAACCAACCAACCAACCAACCAACCAACCAACCAACCAACCAACCAACCAACCAACCAACCAACCAACCAACCAACCAACCAACCAACCAACCCCAATGCTTTTCTTGATCTTACCTTCAAAACTGGTTCCAAACAAATGCTGACCACTTGGTTCATTTGGCTGTTGTACAGAACCTGAGACAGTGCTCTGTCGTGTGTGTGAGGCAACTGAAGAGAATCTTGTATGGCTCTTGTCAATGGCCACATCTCAATCGTACTACAACCTAAAAATTAAAATAGCCACTTTTAAGCGATACAATTAACAATAGAATGCAATACAGTACAATACAATACAATACAATACAATACAATACAATACAATACAATACAATACAATACAATACAATACAATACAATACAATACAATACAATACAATACAATACAATACAATACAATACAATACAATACAATACCACGACACTTTTGCAATGACTTTGCTTACAATGCCAACAAGCAATTAGCTTATTACGTGTGGTACGCGGATATACAAAGTATACACATATTTGAAGAGATTATATTTTTAATAATACTAAATCATAATTCACCTGTAATTAGCCTGTCTCTCTTTGGGTCATAAAACATAGCACTTATTCTCTTTTCACTTGGGCTTACGTCACTACTAGTAAAGACCTAAACGTTAAAAAAGACGATAAGCCAGGCGCATACGTACCACTTATTTAACCCATGATACGATATTAATCGTGAGAAAAAATATCGCTGATAATTTGAATAAACGTACCTGCAAACACGTAAGAGTTTGGATGTCCCATATTCTAAAAACCTATAAAAGTGAATAAACAATAATGCTTCAAATACGATACTGATTTTAACAACAAATCTATACTGTACTGTACTGTATACTGTACTGGATACTGTACTGTACTCTACTGTACTGTACTCTACTCTACTCTACTCTACTCTACTCTACTCTACTCTACTCTACTCTACTCTACTCTACTCTACTCTACTCTACTCTACTCTACTCTACTCTACTCTACTCTACTCTACTCTACTCTACTCTACTCTACTCTACTCTACTCTACTCTACTCTACTCTACTCTACTCTACTCTACTCTACTCTACTCTACGTACTCTACTCTACTCTACTCTACTCTACTCTACTCTACTCTACTCTACTCTACTCTACTCTACTCTACTCTACTCTACTCTACTCTACTCTACTCTACTCTACTCTACTCTACTCTACTCTACTCTACTCTACTCTACTCTACTCTACTCTACTCTACTCTACTCTACTCTACTCTACTCTACTCTACTCTACTCTACTCTACTCTACTCTACTCCATTTCACTCTACAGTAAAATTGTTTTCATGTTTTTGTTTTCTTGTTTAAAATTACAGAATCATTCAAGAAAAATATGTCTCGTCACGATGGCGGATCTTTTAAAAAAGGGTTACAGGCAAGCTCTTACGATATTTAGTTGTTTATTTTTGGTAAAATTATTTCTTCAGTGTCCTAATCATTATCGTTGGCATTATTACTATCACTATCATGCAACATCATCGTTGTCATCATCGTTATCGCCATTGGCCACCATTACTACCACCACTCACCAGCCGCAGCAACACCACCACCAATGTCCATCATCACAACCACCACTGTCGTCGTCATCACCACCACCACCATCGTCATCACCATCACCATCGTCGTCATCATCACCACCATCGTCGTCATCACCATCGTCGTCACCACCACCACCACCATCGTCGTCGTCATAACCACCACCACCATCGTCATCATCACCACCACCATCGTCGTCGTCATAACCACCACCACCATCATCATCATCACCACCACCACCACCATCGTCATCATCACCATCACCACCACCATCGTCGTCACCACCACCACCACCATCATCATCATCACCATCACCACCACCGTCGTCATCATCACCACCACCACCATCGTCATCATCACCATCACCACCATCGTCGTCATCACCATCACCACCACCATCATCATCACCACCACCACCACCACCATCATCATCATCACCATCACCACCACCATCGTCATCATCACCACCACCACCATCGTCATCATCACCATCACCACCACCATCGTCATCACCACCACCACCACCATCGTCGTCACCACCACCACCACCATCATCGTCATCACCACCAGCGTCATCATCACCACCACCACCATCGTCGTCGTCATCACCACCACCATCATCATCACCACAACCATCGTCGTCATCACCACCACCACCATCGTCATCACCATTGGCCACCACCACCATCATCGTCATCATCATCACCACCATCGTCATCACCATTGGCCACCACCACCATCATCATCATCATCACCACCATAACAACCACTATTACTAGCACTATCATCACTATTGCCACCAACATCACCATTATTAATTTATCATCATCTACCAACAATACTACCACCATTCACCAGCACCACCATCATCGTCACCACCACCACCATCGTCATCACCACCACCACCATCGTCGTCATCACCACCAGCATCGTCATCACCACCACCACCATCGTCGTCGTCATCACCACCACCACCACCATCGTCGTCATCACCACCACCACCATCGTCATCACCATTGGCCACCACCACCATCGCCGTCATCATCATCACCACCACAAAAACCACTATTACTAGCACTATCATCACTATTGCCACCAACATCACCATTATCAATTTATCATCATCTACCAACAATATAAAAAAAAATATTGGTGAGGATAAGCGCAACAGGGTGAAATCTGGGAACAAAACCGATGATTGAATTTTCTTTTTCATGACCTTACCCTGGCCGTTGATAAGCTTATTAAATGCTGGTCATTTTCATTGACAGTTAGCTCAGATATTGTAAACAGATGACCAATCAACTTGCCTATTGGAAAGGAAAAAAGAATAAATACTATCATAAAAATTCCGGAAAATTAAGATGCATGGTAGATTAAAAAATTTCCCAGCAACATTCTGCAAATACTAACTGCTCCTTGTACAGTGGGGGGAAAAGCTAGTTTACTCACCCGTTGGTCTGGTAAATATAAGTGGATGCCACATACGAATGATTTTATCAGCACCTACCAATAAAAACATATTTAACCCTTTCACTCCCAAATTTTCCGTAATTTATTATTTTACTCTGTCTACCGCCAGACTATTTTACTCTGTCTAACGCTAGACGAAACCTCAGCCGCTCCAAGTGGCAGTCTGCTTTCGCAGACGAAAAAAAGATTGTTATCAAAAACATCCTTTGAGATACCATTACCAGCTATCCACTGAAACCTTAATTTAAAGTACCACCAGTCATGTGGTTATGTCAATCACCTGCGGTTGCAACGACGTTCGCTCTTGCGCAGTAATCAAAACAATTCACTCCTTTGGCAATGGAAATTTCCCGTAATGGACTATATATAATTCAAGACAAACACAAGAAACACATCAGTGAGACACCGATAAAACAGAACAGAAGAACTGCAAAGAAAAAAATACTAAGCGCTCTTACTGCCCATCAAGAAGTTTATCCAGATCCCCAAGCACAAACGAAGTCACCGAACATTGCGAACATGAACCGAAGAGCTGTAGTTGAGGGAAATATTTAACCTATATAGTAGTGTATGATTAAAGATTAGTATAATTTCAAAGACGAAACAGTAAAGCAACCTTTTTGTTTACAGCAACTTTTTTGTTTTTTGTTGCTACATGCAAGCAAGGTTCTAGTTATCTGAATTATTCTTCACAAATTGACTGATTGCTTTATTGGTTGGTTTGTTGGTTAATCGGTTGGTTGGTGGATTGATTGACTGGTTGATTGATTGATGGGTTGGTTGGTTGAGTGGTTGGTTGAATGGTTAGTTGGTGGTCAGTTGGCTGGTTGAATGGTCAGTTGGTTGGTTGAATGGTTGGTTGATTGGTTGAATGGTTAGTTGGTCGGTTGAGTGGTTGGCTGAATAGTTAGTTGGTTGTTTGAGTGGTCAGGTGGTTGGTTGGTTGGTTGGTTGGTTGGTTGGTTGGTTGGTTGGTTGGTTGGTTGGTTGGTTGGTTGGTTGGTTGGATGGTTGGTTGGTTGGTTGGTTGGTTGGTTGGTTGGTTGGTTGGTTGGTTGAATAGTTAGTTGGTTGGTTGAGTGGTGGTCAGTTGGTTGGTTGGTCAGTTGGTTGGTTGAGTGGTCATTCAGTTGGTTGGTTTATAACATTACCTACCTTGACAACCCAGTCGTTGTGGACTTTTCTTTTTATAATTTCACTAAATCCCAAGATACGATGAAATTAATAGTTGATGCACGAAGACGAAGTACAATGAGTTGTGAAACGCAAGACCTGTGCATGTACTGCATGTTGCAAGCAATAACATTATTGGTTACAACTTACCATCCAATAACTTATGTCCAGCGTTCAACATTTGCTTCTCAGTCTGCGTTCCCAGAAAGACAGCAACTTTTCCACCCATGCCCACCAACTCATTAGACGTATAGTTTTAAAGAACAATCGAAATATAGTAAGGTTAGATATACTGCCAAAACAGAGAACGTAGGAGCCTTCGTCAGAGAGAAACATTTCTCTCTGACGTTCTCCGTTTCGGCAGTATATCTAATCTTACTATATTTCGATTGTTGTTTCAACACTGCCTACGCAGCACACTACTCTTATTTCACTATAGTTTTAAAGAGTTTATTTGTTTACTCACTTGCTGAGTTTAGCAGGATCAATAATCATTGCTTGTGAGTCGTTTTGTGTGTTGGCATTTTTCATGTGCAAATCTTTGGAAGAGAGCCTCAGTATGTTGATATGTCCTATTGGTATCAAGAATATGCAGTTAAAATTTTGGGTGGTCAGCACCCAACTGATATGAACAGGTTCCTGGTTCGCTATAGTAAGCAATCAAATTGTCATTTACTGGTACCAATAAGCCATTTTCACGATGACGTAAAATAGCATTGGGTGACTACAACTACCAGAATGCTTTTCCAGTATCCCTCATTTGTCGGCACTAGGGTGCTAGCAAAGTATTTTGGTAGTTGTAGTCACTCATCATCATGGAAATGGCTTATTCATTCACATACCTTGGTCATCTCCAAACAGAATGCAATCATCTGGCATACCATTCAGCTTCCATGGTACATATGTCATACAGTGAATAGTTTGATCTAAAGGTTTGATATGAACAATGTTCTGGAAGAACAATGTATAGATTCAAAAACATGTCACTACATATAATTTGCACCCTTTAACTTCCACAATTAAACATATTCAAACTTACTGACTGCTTTTGTTTGGCTCTGTAATCCCATATGGCTAGAGATCGTTCACAAGTTATCTTTGGCATTGAGGAAGAAAAATTAAATAGAATTAGTGACTTTAGTTAAATTAGTAATGTAGAAACAAAGGGGGACACTCAGCTATGGTCCTAGCTGGGACTGGGTTAAAGTCATTACTTTTGGATGTACAGTACTTGAAGTTGGTAAGATTCAACATGCAACTTCCATCCACTTACAATGATTTTTCGCAAGCCTGGGCAATAATCACAACCGGTAATCCATGATGTTTCCTAAAATAATATGATGGTACAATATAAAACAATAAATGCTATAAGGGAGGACATACAGTTCAGTATGGTAGTTCAGTATGGTCCGGACCCCATCAAGTAGTTCAGTACGGTCTCCAATAAGTTCCCCACCTCTAATAAGCTCACTCTCTAATAAGCTTCCCCTCTCTAATAAGCTTCCCCTCTCTAATAAGCTTCCCCTCTCTAATAAGCTTCCCCTCTCTAATAAGCTTCCCCTCTCTAATAAGGTCCCTCTCTAATAAGGTCCCCCTCTCTAATAAGGTCCCCCTCTCTAATAAGGTCCCTCTCTAATAAGCTTCCCCTCTCTAATAAGCTTCCCCTCTCTAATAAGCCTCCCCTCTAATAAGGTCCCCCTCTAATAAGCTCACCCTGTCTAATAAGCTTCCCCTCTCTAATAAGGTCCCCCTCTCTAATAAGCTCCCCTCTCTAATAAGCTTCCCCTCTCTAATAAGGTCCCCCTCTCTAATAAGCTTCCCCCTCTCTAATAAGGTCCCCCTCTCTAATAAGCTCCCCTCTCTAATAAGCTTCCCCTCTCTAATAAGCTCACCCTCTCTAATAAGCTTCCCCTCTCTAATAAGCTCACCCTCTCTAATACACTCACCCTCTCTCACCCTCTCTAATAAGGTCCCTCTCTAATAAGCTCACCCTCTCTAATAAGGTCCCCCTCTCTAATAAGCTTCCTCTCTAATAAGCTCACCTCTCTAATAAGCTTCCCCTCTCTAATAAGGTCCCCCTCTCTAATAAGCTTCCCCCTCTCTAATAAGCTCACCCTCTCTAATACGCTCACCCTCTCTCACCCTCTCTAATAAGGTCCCCCTCTCTAATAAGCACACCCTCTCTAATAAGCTCCTCCTCTAAGGTCTTCCTCTCTTAGTAATAAGCACAACTTTCTTATTAAGCTCAGGACACCATTAATAATCCTTCTTGGCAGGCATAATGTACTGTAATGTACTGTATGTTACCAGACCTACATACAAACTGTCCACCTTCAAGTATATGGTACACAAAAAGTAAGACCCAAAATTAAATAACCTCCAAAAGGAGTATGGATGATTTTAATGCATAGTAAGTGTTTCTGCCAGGAATTACCAGTATGTTACATGTACTCACATTTATGTCAACACAACCTTGTAATCGGAACTAGAAAGTTAACACAATCAGAAAATGTGAAAATGTGTTTGCAAGATCTGCACTTGACAAAACTAAATGAATGTGTTATCAATAGTATGCAAAATTACCATACAGAATTTCAATCCAACTGCACTTAGTCTAGCAACAGCATAATAAGTTGTCAACTCATTGCTACCTGATCTGGATTATTTATTATATAAATACACACTACACAGAGAACCCTCAGCCAGTTTTATGGCTCAAAATGTCATTAATTTTATTTAATAAGTCACGCAAATCTTTGTGGATAATATTTGGGTGACGGAAAGTGCGGTTTTCTGGAGGTAAGGGCCCCCAGAAAAAGCTGGAGAAGTGAAAGTCAGAGTGAGAGTAAGGGCCCTCACTGTTATGGACCTTGCTCTCATGTCCCAGCCGGGCTTCCCCGTGGTTGAAGTTACCGAGAGAAGCGAAGATCAGGGTGAAGGTAAGGGCCCTCACCGTTATGGACCTTGCTCTCCGTCGCCGGTGTGTGCTTCACCGTGGGCAAAGTGTGGCCGAGGGGACACCACTTTCCGCCCCGATTTCTTTATTAATAGAATATTAAAAAATATATATATACAATTTTGGGTTTGATCTTTACCTACTGAGTATTACACAAACGCTAAATGTTTCAATGATAAACTATATTACAAATTGAGGTTCTTTAACAACAACTCTAAGTGTCCATATTTATTCTCAAAGGGTGCGGTGGGTGGGGTAACTTC
Source organism: Corallium rubrum (assembly GCA_964035015.1). Classification (NCBI taxonomy): domain Eukaryota; kingdom Metazoa; phylum Cnidaria; class Anthozoa; order Scleralcyonacea; family Coralliidae; genus Corallium; species Corallium rubrum. The sequence goes on from OZ036002.1 coordinate 9,026,178, forward strand.
GACTAGATGTTTCGACGGGCGAGCAGAACCAGAGTGAGCTATCTTGTTTTTTGACAGACTTTTAGTGCTTATAAGCTTGGGATGTCCGGTTTGATTAAATCGTATTAGGTAACTTGTGCATACCTTGTTTTTGCCAAATTGCTAAGAGCAAGAAAAGTGACATAACGCAGAAAATGTCACAACTGCGCTATTGCGTGAGAGTATTAAGATGTAGCTTCTCATTAATCCCAATTTATCTTAGTTAATATAAATTGGCGTGTAACTGCAAAACAAAAGTACATGTATATAATTTACCTTGGAGTTCCATTGTGACACAACACCTTTTTCAGAAGTGCTGATATAAAAATCAAGTTTTGGCACATACGTTATGTTTCGAATAAAATCCCTCCTTCTTTTGTCCCCTAAAGATAAATAATTAGATCCCTTATATTTAAATATTTATATAATGGTTTTTCTGGCTTGAGGGTGAAAATGCTAACTTTTAATCTTTTGATCCAGGTATTTTTTAAATCTATTAGAGCAAACATATACAGCATGCAAATTCAACATTTGACCCAACTTAGTTTAATATATAAATTATGATCAAACAGCAATCAAACAGCACCTCCAGCATCACCAAGATATTTTCGTTTGGAGACTGTAAACACTGAAAAACCTTCATCAGCTAAAAGTTGCTCTGTCTGTTCTTTGCTTGTATTTCCAATACCAAATAACTTTTAAAAAAAGTGAAATAATGTATACAGTAGTATATAATAGTATTTAGTTGCATGTTATACATGCTGTGATTGGCCCTGAAGTTACCAATGGAACTTAGTTCACAATCACCTTGCTTTTCTTGTTTTCACCTTGTTTATTTATAATAATTACTCCCAACCACGCATAAATCGTATCAAGTTAATGCCCAGGGCTAATATATATTAGCCTGGGGCAATTAACTTGATTTATACATGGTTGGGAAAATAAGGGTTAATCAATGGTCACGACTGAAGTGTTTTTAGACAACCTGTGTGACAACCAACTCAGTATCTCAGTTTTCTTATGTGATCTTGAATTAAGTAGGTTAGTTACCAAATCCAGGTAACTACATCAGTTATTTACCAAAGCCCGAGTATTTACCAGGATGGTGTACAATGGTGATGAATGGTGACATTAATGGTGACATTGATAGTACTTGCACAAGGCACCATCACTGAGCCAGGACATAAACTTCAAGGGCACCAAATGAGACTTTAATATGGTTACTCTTTATTCTGTGGTTTGGAGCACTAGTAAGTATTACAGCTCCTTTGGTGTAGAAGGAGGCAGGCCTCATGCACAGCTCCCTTGGTGTAGATGGTGGGGGTTCCCACAGCTCCCTTGGTGTGGACAGCTGGGGGAGGTCCCACAGTTCCCTTGGTGTGGACAGCTGGGGGAGGTCCCTGGCCCCATACCAACACGGGATCACGCTACAGAGAATCGACTTTATACTACAAGATTCTATACCTCACTCCAGTCAACTTCGGCTTCTGGATTGGCTGCTATCTTTCTAAACAAAGCTTTGACATCGTGACTGTTGACATCAGCGCCAAACAAACTGTTGATCTCCGCAGAAAAAGGCTCGTATCCTGAACACAAAAACATTACAATATCTCAGCAAATTAAACACGTTAATTACTCCAACATTCCAAGTACTCACTCACCATTTGTCAACCTTTCTTGAAGCTGTAATCGTCTTTCCTCTGGGTTAAGTTCTTCGTCGACGTGTGTGAATTCCGCAATAAACCTCTCGAACAGTTCCAGTTTGCGCCCAAAACTACCCACAGTATACGGCCTTGACGTGCTCTTTCTCTGATCCATACAGCTGTGAAGTCAGCTGGCAGGGAATTGATTTTTTTGTTTATATAAAACGTGAATACATATCGTACACGAACGCCATCGCCATGGCAAAAGCAACTATTAATTCTATTATGAGAATTTTGGTGATTAGAAAACCAGAGCTAAATGCACCAATGAGAAGTCAGAAGGTTTGTTTGCCAATAGCCAATTAAAGACGTTCACCATCAGCACAAGGTCAAAGGTCGACCGTCACGCAACCAGCCACAGTTGAAATCCAAATATTACCAGGGTTAAGTCACATTGGCCTGAAAAACAGAGAAAAATCTTCTCGACGTTTCGAGCGAAGGCCCTTCGTCAGGAGAAATTAGTAAACAACTCACATGTGGTCACGCGTATTTATAGCAGAGCTACAATGGGAATCACGTGAACACATACATGTAAGCCAATAAAAACAAAGTAAACAAATAAATTAATATGTAATTTTAGCCTGTGTGCAGGTGCTGACCCAATTTGTGGGTCAGCTACCTGCAAATGGGCAAAGAAACAGGTTATAAATTACTATTTAAATCATCAGAAAAAGGTTAAGGAAAGGGTGTGGAATATGGTGGTGGAGTGAGCCAAATGAAAGAGAATCGCTCATTGAGGCCGTGAGGGTGAATGGTACCAAGTGTGTAAATGAGACGCATTTCTTGTTTACGACGAGTATCGTTACAACTTATAATGGGCTGAATGGCGCAGATTTTGGTATAAGTGTTGCAAAAGGTTACTGCAAAACCTCACTAAAAGTTGCTTCCAAATTGTTAATTTTTGGCATGAAAAGTATAGTGACTAGATAGTGATTGGTTACTGTATATTTGAGTACAGAAGACCTCGGGGAGGGGCAAGTAGCCGGCCCTGGGGATTGGAAGAAAGAGGGGAGTTTATATAACACATTACAGTCAATGTTAGAATGGTAAGACAACATCAATTTCAAAATAGGCTAATATCATAAATCAAATTAACAAATAGATTCCATTTTGCCGTTGTCTGTTCAGTTATAGATGCACAGATGACGTCACAACGTGGTAAGAACAAAAAAGTGGCCCACGAGACGCAGTCGAGTGGGTCACTGATGTTCTTACCACGTTGTGACGTCCTCTGCATCTATAACTGAACAGACAACAAAAAAATGGAATCTATTTGTTTTATACAATAAAAAATAGAAGAACTATGTTTCAACGGACTTATTAAATTTTCCCGGCGAATTTCTGGGGCATTGAAAAAGATAAATAACTTCATCTGACGTGATCCATGATCTATACAAATCAAGCAACGTCATTGGCTTGTGATGTTGCAGTGAGATCCGTGATTGGTTTAGAGAAATCAGACCACGTCAGTGACGTAATCTGTGCGTCTGTCCTTTTATAGATCATGGCTATCGACCAATAAAAACGCACGTACTATTCAAATTATTGTATAATAACATTTAGCGCAGTGCAGTACAAGAAGCTTGGGTCGCTGTACTTCTTCTGATGTAAAAACATGACGAAAGATATTAAACATACATACACACAGGTATTACTTAAAACAGCACAGATTTATAATGAAAGTAAAAAGATGACCATTTGGCATCCCATAACATTTTCACAATTTTTTGTCAAAAAAGCTTCGAAGTTGAAATATTAAATGACCTCACCGCGCTTGAGTACTGGGAACGAGAAGGGGATTTGGCGGCCATTTTGATATTTATTTCCTCGTGCGAAAACAAAACCCACCTGGATTCTGACTTTTGAGAAGTACAGCACTTTTAAAGTCTCAAAAATACAAAGTAGAGTGGAATAAAATTGGAAAAACTCTCAAGCACAGAACACTGGAAAGCAAAACTTAAGAAACCGCCATTTCTGAAGAGATTTAACTGCTACTTGGACAACAGGTGTGTTCGACCACGTTGAATTAATAGTCAAATTTTTAAGGGATGTATTAAATAGTAAAGCTTGCTTTACAGGAAGCCAATTTTCCTGACTGCCGTATACGAGTGTTTTGTAGGTATGTAAATTACTATATATGTCTTGTTCAGCTAGAATTTAAAAAGAAAAACGGTAATTTTAAACGAAATACACGTCGCGTGCAGTCGTTCAGACATTGCCAGTGTGACAAAATGTGGTCAGAACTTCATTTCCTATAAATGAAATAAGGAGAGTAGAGTAGCGATAGGCATATCCCGCTTTATAACGTTCTGCCTCCATGTAGTCAGCCCGGCCAATCTGGTCGTTTAAAAAATGAACTAAAATGGTGGGGGAAAACTGGAAAATATTTTTGTCAAGTCTACGTTTTTGCTCTTTTGACTGCATTGATCTATAAAATTCAATGATTGATCATTCAACAGTGTTCACTTTTTTGAACCTGTTCCTGGTTTTAACAGCTTGGCTCTGGGCAACTAGAAAATCCTAGAAAGAAATCCTAGGACAAAATAGGATGTATACTTCTGCCAATATTGCATTGCTTGTATTTAATAGGTCGACCTCACATCCAAAATTAAGGATTATCCTTAATTGTCAACTCGCCTAGAATTAAGCATAATCCTTAATTTTAAATGAAAACTCTCCCCCATACCCCCAATCCCCCGGAAACCCTAAACCTAACCACAACCCCCCGGAAACCCTAAACCTAACCACAACCCCCCGGTAACCCTAAGCCTAATCACAACCCTCCGGAAAAAAGTCCCACCTCTCAGACCCGGACCACAACGCCCCTCTAGGATTTTTAGCTTTATGTGTTCAAGTTTAACATCACGCTTGTGGGACAGATAAATTAAGGCCATGTCTTAATTTGAGTTGGCCGGTGAGCCGTCCGAAAATCGTTTCCCAAGGAATCCATGGCAGCGAGCAATATTAATTTTATTACATGGTCAGGTTCAATTGGGAAAACCGTGTGTTTTGTGGCCCCTTGTTTTCGAATTCCAAGGAAAAGCAAAGATTGTTTTGATAAAAGCAATCTATGATACATATCATAGATTGCTTTTCCAAATCCAATTCTGTTGATATGTCAGTAAATGTGTTAAGTCAGTTTCAGGTTACTTTTGACTGAAATGTTTGGAGTTCATTCCAAGTTCACAAGTTCGTTTTGAACTAGGCATTTGATTGGATACTAGCAACTAAGTAGCCAATCAAATGTGAAGTTCAAAACGAGCTTGCGAACTTCGTAACGAACTTAAAACATTTCCGTCGAAAGCACCCAGAAACCGACTGTAATATACTGACATTTGCAATTCTTTTCATGTTTGTTTACGTTTGAAAGTTGCAAGTTTCACCAGAATACGTTGAACGTTTAAAAAAAAATTCGACTCGTGGCGTGATTTTGACAAGTTTCTTTGAAATGACGCCGCAAGTTAATTGATTTGATTTTAAATATTCAACGTTTTCCGGTGAAACTAGGGACCTTACGATGCTAGGACGACGACGGCGGTCAAAAAGCAACATAAACTTTATAATTAAAAAAGTCACGGCTAACTGACAATTATATTTGATATTTGAAGCTAGTTTAATGACTTTCAAAACGCCTCAGTACTGCTAAAATGATTGTAGCGTCAGTATTGGAGTAAATCTCAAACAACAGTTTTCATCTTTTGGCCGGTGACGTCGTCCAGAAGACGTGAAAATGCTCTAAGTGGAGTTGTAAAAAGAACGAAGACGCTGTTGAGATTACTCTAGGGACTAAAAATTATTCATTCTCTTTGTTCCACAACTAGAATTCTTTTGTTTAGAAGACGTCGTCGTTAAAGTTGCCGTCGTACTTCGTAAGGTCCCTACTTGCAACTTTGAAACGTGAACCATGAAAAAATCACAAGGCTAACGGTGCCTTGCAAATGGCACTGAGTAAAAAATTGAAACGCATTCCACACAGTCAAATTCTTCAACAACTTTTTTTTTCCTACTTCATATATTTTCTTTTACTGACTTATATTTCATTTTATAATCATCTGTATGGTTTAATTTAAAATACCATGTACAAAATATATCATCTATGTAAAGAATCGAAAATACTAAAATCTCTAATTTTCTTTTCATTAAATTTTACATTGTACAATCATACGAAACTACCAAAACGTCCCAAATGAAACGACTTGCAAGACACCCCTCGTGCAAAACCCAGCCCTACCCACCCTCCCGAAGGAAAATATATTCTACTCTATAATGTAACTCGTTCCAGCGTGAAAGAGGAATGTGCTACGGCGAAGACGACGGAAAAGACAACGGAACGCCATGAAACGGTTACCCTTGTTTCATATTAATGAAACTTTTTAACTGGTTGACTGCATAACAAGTTATAGCCATAGGAGAACTTTGGCCAAAAAAGAAATTACTGTTTTAAAAAAGACCCCAAAAATATGTTTGGAAATGTTGACGAGAGTTTTCTGTCATGTATATTTTGAGAAAAGCGCTCAAAATCTCAATTTACGCTGACGTCAGCTAAAAAGAGGCGGGAAAATAGCAATAGTCAAAACACTCCAACTTCACAGAAATATTTCATCTTGGATACTAACTTCGAATCTGTAGACGTACGGACTTACTGCGCAAGTAATTTGAGTAAAGATACTACAAATGGTAGAGCCCAAAGCTTTGCCGTGCAGAGGGCGTTTCATAATCTTTCCGCCGTCTTCCCTCCTCCAACAAGCTGGACGAGACTCGAACTTTATAAGTACAAGCACCACGAAATACGAGTGGCGATAAAACCGATTAAACTTCTCATTTCGATTAAATAAAACTCAATCGGATACGAAATCATTGTACAAGTAACAAAACTATTCTACAAATTTTATGAGCCGTTTTACGGAGAGCTCTCGTGCCGTGTTCGATAGAATAACTCTTTTTTTTTTCTTTCCAAATATAACTATTACGTATGTGCTTTGAAGAATATACATGTGACGCAAAACTATTTTGAACCACGCGAGAAATACCTTGGCGCGACGCCTCGTGTTAGAAAATGTAAAAAGAAAATCGTGTCGTGTTAGTCGCCACAAAACGAACGTTTCTATAAGAACCTAGCGACTTTTTAGTGTCTGTGAAGTGAAAAATTCGTTGGCAATTTTTTTGTTACAATGAACAGAGGAGCAAGGTAGGAGCCCTCAGTATGCAATGGTCATGGGTATTGTGTTCATGTTGGAGGACGACGCAGGACTACACAACGAACAAAGGACATACAACACGTGAGATATTTCTGTTTGTTAGTTTCAAAAATTGCAGCTTGATGTTAGTAATAATTGTCAGTTGTTTGCTGTACAAGCTGTGTTAGTTAGTAATACTCAGAAAAACTCTGAGCTCTAAGCGGGACTCGAACCCACAACCTTCTGAATGCTAGCCAGACGCTCTAACCATTGAGCCACTAGAACTCAGATAGCGGAGCAAGGTTAGTTAAGGTACTTATACCTTAGACTGTGCTCCGCTATCTGAGTTCTAGTGGCTCAATAGTTAGAGCGTCTGGCTAGCATTCAGAAGGTTGTGGGTTCGAGTCCCGCTTAGAGCTCAGAGTTTTCTGAGTATTACTAACTAACACAGCTTGTACAGCAAACAACTGACAATTATATTTCTGTTTGTTTGTTTGTTTGTTTGTTTGTTTGTTTGTTTGTTTGTTTGTTTGTTTGTTTGTTTGTTTGTTTGTTTGTTTGTTTGTTTGTTTGTTTGTTTGTTTGTTTGTTTGTTTGTTTGTTTGTTTGTTTGTTTGTTTGTTTGTTTGTTTGTTTGTTTGTTTGTTTGTTTGTTTGTTTGTTTGTTTGTTTGTTTGTTTGATATGTAAATTTAACTTATAAGATAACTTTACGTCACTCTTTGCATAATGACTTATCGCAAAAGATTATATATCTTTGTTATTGTCAAACAAAAACACTTAAAATTTAAAGACTGTTGTAGGAGAAACACTCGCACATGGTTCCTAATCCGCCAAGTGCTTTTGTTCGATAATAACAAAGATGTAGAACACCTAAGTCATTATGCAAAGTGTGGCGTAAAGTTAGATTATTTATAAGTCAAATTTGCATATCAAAAACGAAAGAAGAAATGAAAAACTGCAAAAGATGTTACTCTGTCATCTTAAGTGTTCTTTCAAATAAGACTGACTTAATTTTCGTTTCATAGCACTTTAAAATATTTCTGTGAATGCTCCTACGATGTTCATCTGTTCACGAAAAGAACAGAAATGCCAACGAGTTTTTCAGTTCACAGACATGCATGGTCTAGAAATATGCTATTAAAAATACTGAATTACCCAACTTTCCCGTGATCTTGCAAATCGTTTCTTCGCCTCACACAACTCGTCCTTAAAGGATAGCGAGGAATTAAAAAAGAAAATCCACACCATTTTTTTGCGCTTGAATGTGAGCGCGCGTCTTTAAGCCTTCGGTCAGGGGGCATACTTAAAATGTATTGTATTGTTCATGTGCGTTGACGGCGTTAGATTCCTCCCGGCATCTGAAAAATCCACACAAAACTAACGGAGCATACACCATTTCTTGGAATTTACAAGAAACTTCCGGTGTGTTGTCGCAACGGCTTTTCTACTGCTCCCAGAGTGCAATTTGCGCACCAGTTTTCTCAGAATCCTTGCAACCTTTTACTATATTTCTAGTAATGGCTTTGTCGGAGAACTATGACGAGTGAATATCGACAACCTGTTGCGTCATGGCCTCTGGCGGGAGTATCGACGGCGAAACAGACTGATGGGTTGGCGTCAGCAGCTGGCCGGGGTGTCCTGGGTACTGCGGATGCTGATGGCCAGCCGGCGACATTATCATCTGGGCGTGATGTCCTGGTATGTACATAGCCTGCGAATGAACTTGTCCGGCAGGCACTTGCCCGCGATACGGGTGAGCCTGCATCTGCGCGTGCATCGTGTGCGGCACGGCCGAAGGTCCGACCCCGCCCAAATGAGGTGGCATACCGCCCGTTGAAGGATCCCCGCCCGGAATGTAGGCTCGGGGTGAGAAGTGCGGCGATTGTCCAGCGGACGGGTCCTGCATGTGGTAGTTCGGGTGCATCTGAGGATGGTGCTGTTCGGGGTAATAACCCGGTGGCGTCGGATGTCCGGGTCCTCCGGGACCAAAGCGCGGCGGGGATGGTATCCCCTGTCCACCGTTTTTTCCTCCGCGTCTTCGTGATTTAAAAACAGTCACAACTGGCGATTTTCCTGCTCTATTCGATGCGTCGATCATCGGTTGTACGATTCGTCTTCTGGCATTGATAAACCTGTAAGATAAAATGAATAATGTTTGATAGAGTTCTCCAGAGGTTGCTGACGGTATTTACACCTGGGAACGAGTTCAGGAGTTGAACCGTGTGTTCGAGACTTCGACTCCGTTAGACCTCATAGCTTAAAACATCAAACGACAGCTTGTACACTAAGAACTAACAGAACATGTCTAAACAAACTCTATGCTGAAAGTTCCATACCAACGTTAGAATTTAGCATTATTCTCATCGACCATGGCATGGGTGAAATATAGCGAACTATCACTGACGCCATATTACCGCTATCCTGGAAAGTCCCCCAGCATTTATGACGGTCAAAGCTGCCTGTGGAAGATGGCGACAAATGGCAACGCTGCTGGCAATGATCGAAATGCACGAGGTGACATGCGCGAGAACAAAAACGTATTCTGTGACATTGGCATTCTGGTCGTCATTTCCTAAATCTCTCAACTTTCACCATAAGTAGCCCAAACACTGTTTGTGAGTAATAAATACTCCTTTATTTACATTTCCAATGTTATATTTCGTGCTTTTAGACTGTAAAAATGCATACTATAAACATGTGATTGTCCACAACATAAATATTATGTATATCACTCATTTGTAGACTACAGAGCTGTATTTCAAAGGCTGTACTTCAAAATCTTCGTCTAGTATTTATATATTTACTTGACGTACCCCTGTGGTGTTCAGCTCTTTAAACCGTCGCCTAAGTATTGACTATTGTTATATCAGTATTTTTTTACTCTAAATATACACAAAAGTGTAGTATACTGTTCAGATAAACTCCCTAGGTAATGTAGCATCTAACAGGCACAATAAAGCGCGATTTCAGACCGCTCATGTCGTAAGTAAATTTGTTTATTGTGCCTGTTAGATGCTACATTACCTAGGGAGTTTATCTGAACAGTATACTAGACTTTTGTGTATATTTAGAGTAAAAAAATACTGATATAACAATAGTCAATACTTAGGCGACGGTTTAAAGAGCTGAACACCACAGGGGGTACGTCAAGTAAATATATAATTACTAGACGAAGATTTTGAAGTACAGCCTTTGAAATACAGCTCTGTAGTCTACAAATGAGTGATATACATAATATTTATGTTGTGGACAATCACATGTTTATAGTATGCATTTTTACAGTCTAAAAGCACGAAATATAACATTGGAAATGTAAATAAAGGAGTATTTATTACTCACAAACAGTGTTTGGCCACTTATGCTTTCACGTCAACTGTTAAGATGAGCAGGCAACATTTTTCTTCAACTTTCAACGCAACTTTGTTACATTGCAAGTTGAAAAAAAGCATTGTTGCACGTATTACCACCCACTTTAAACATTGTCACGCAACAAATATTGTTGAAAAACTAAACTCCAGTTCTACTTGCTGCAACATGTTGATTCAACTTGCAACAAAATCATTGTTGTGTGACAGTGTTTAAGATGGGTGGTAATACGTGCAACAACGCTTTTCAACTTGCAACGCAACAATGTCGCAACAATTTGTTGCTCGTATTACTTCACCTTTAGTTGGTAAAATGCATCCGTTGTTTAAGTTTGAGTTGTACGGATTTTTTAACAAACGTTTCTCTGATTTCTGCTTATTCAATTGTTATGGTTTATATGACGTAAGTCAACATAAGAAACACGGTGCTACCTTGCTTACTACTTACTTACTATTAAAATTTCTAATCTGAAATTCATAAAATCTGCAAACACCAAAAATGTAACTATTTCACTGTCAAAACTTCTCGTCTGGCGTGCAGAGTAAAATAATAAAACGACTGTGGCAGTGGAAAGGGTTAATCGCCACGCCTATATGGTATTGAATTCGGTTTAAATTTTCCACTATCGTTAGTTTATTTATTTATTTTGGTAATAGGGTATATAGTATCAGGTTAGATAGAGAACACCTTACACCACGCTTACACACATTCTCCGACAACAATTACTCGCTATTCTACTTGGGGGCACAAGGATGTCTTATAGGTTTACCAAATGGCTTTCAATCAACTCGTGGGGGCGATCCGGAAGCGGCAATTAAAGACGATAATGGCTTCATACAACGCGGCGCCTCCAAAGTAAACAACACGACAAGACTAAATAGTATCTCGAAATGCGAAGACTAATCGAGCAAACAAAGATCCAATTAATCCTGTTAACTTTTTAGCGCTTTTTGCTCCCGAAATGACAGCCTTAACCTCGCACTTTATTAAAGATACGTGATTGGATTCGAAACCAATGCATGTGTACGCCTGGAATGTTGGTGGTTCGCGCGAAGCAAAGGACTAAATGGAAAAACCGTTGACCTTGTGAATGCGTGCCTGAGATAAACCACGTCGATAAAGTGCCAACATTTAACCTTTACGGGCGAACATTAGTTACAAAAACAGTCGTTGATAAGTTCGTACATCAGCCATACGCAATATGGCTGTCACCAGTCGCCACTTCAGTTATCACTTATAAGAACGCAACACGTTGTTCTCATGCACAGACGGCCAGATACACTGAACTGATAAGAACTAATGTACGCCGCCATGACCTTGGGGGGAATTAATGGAGGGGGGGACCTTGGGGGGAATTAATGGGGGGTTGCCCCCACAGTCAAGTGCGTTGCACAATTTTGTTTCATCTGAAGGATTGGTTTGTTTATCCATTCGAAAAAGTTTTTAACCTTCGGCAAGTGTAGCGCAAAATATAGGACTCGCAAAATAAAAGCGACTTTTGTGGTCGTCTGGTTTGGTTATTGCTAGAGAGTTAATTAATATAATTATTAACTCTTCCACTGGCAAAGTCGACTTTAGTATTTTATACGTTATTAATGTTTTCAGCTTGAGTTGGTAAAGTTTGTTCGCATGTTTTTTTGCTGTACAAGCTGTAATAATAATAATAATAATAATAATAATAATAATAATAATAATAATAAAATCTTTATTTAAACTGTTGAAGATCCTATCAGCATAAATGCTGGTATTAACAGGAGAACAGTGCTTAATTCTAGATAATATCTAATCATTAATACAAAGTGAACAAAATTAATAAAAATAACAGTTATAGGGAATTTATAAACTACAAATGTGAGTATTGTTGTCAGTTTCTAATAGGTGCATGAAAATACTACGTTTAAAACTAGAGATAGACGTAAGTTCTCTGAATTCCGAAGGCAAAGAGTTCCGATCCTTTGCAGCTGCATACTTGAACATGGATTGCCCTATTGCACTTTTTACCTTTGGGAGATCTAAGGTTTTGTCTCGCAAGTCCCAGTCGTGCGTGTTAAGCCTTAGATCTCCACTGTCGTAGAGCTCAGAGTTTTTCTCCGAGTTTAACTTAAACGGAGGAAACTTAACCAACTCGAGCTGAAAAACGTACAAAAAACACTTACTGAAAATAAACTGACACAATGCGACTTGTAGCCCAACAAGTACTTGTGATACATGTACGAATTGACTAGTTCCCAGGCGTATAAATACCGAAAACAACCTCGGTCTACCATTTGAGTTCCAGTGGCTCAATGGTGAGAGCGTTCGGTTAGCATTCGGAAGGTTGTGGGTTCGAGTCCCGTCTGGAGCTCAGAGTTTTTCTCTGAGTTTAACTTACGACAGCTTGTACAACAAAAACATGCGGGGAAACTTTAGTATTTTTACTTTGGCTAACGCCAGACGATTTTACCCTTCAAGACGTCAAAGTGAGAAATCTGGCAGTGAAAAAGTTAAATGGTTGTTTACACATTTATTAATCGAGTTTACATTACCCGGCTGACTCGTTAAGATCGTACAGTACAAATCTGCAAAGCAGAATTTGTTTAGTTTAGAAGCTTATGGTAATAACGTTGATTCGCGGTCGAGGAAACAATTTCGTGACTTGAATTAGCCTTATGGTAATAACGTTGATTCGCGGTCGAGGAAACAATTTCGTGACTTGAATTAGCCTGATTAGCCGGGACAGGTTGGCTTATGTTTAACAAATAAAACATAAAGCTCCGTGCATATGTACTCTTATAAAGGCACGTTTGACGTCATTTGAACACGACAGAAGTTGAGTAGAAGCACGAGGCGATAGCCGAGTGCCTTTACACTTCTTTCGTGTTCAAATCACGTCAAACGTACCTTTATAAGAGTACATATGCACAGGAGCGATATGTTTTATTTGTTTTATAAAATAAGTAGCTTTGGAATTTGGCGGGCTTTTCCGGCCAGCTGACGCCATTCTACGCCATTCATGATCTCTGTTCTCTTATAAATGCACGGAGCCCAGCCAATCAGAGCGTGCGTAGAGGGCACCTTATTTTATAAATAGATATATAGCTCCTTCACGGATTAAGACAAGACAAAGATGAAACGGTTAAGTTTCGACTTTATTACAAAGTCATCAGTCCAAGTGACTAAATATATACGTTCTTTATATTTACAAGGGAATAATACTGATAATAGGCTTAGTGTTAGCCTATCACTTCTTTTGTATATTTTCAAAATTTTAAATCCTATTTTCACCGTTGTAATTTAACACTAAGCCTATATTTTAGTCACTTTGGTCTGATGATGACTTTGTAATAAAGTCGAAATATAACCGTTTCATCTTTGTCTTGTCTTAATCCATATCTTGGGTTTTCAAGATGTTCGTCTTCGGATTGTGTTTTATCCTATATTCAGGGGCGGATCTAGACTGTTGCAACTGTTGCAAATGCAACAGTCAAAATGTCCGGAAAAACGAAAAACGACATTAAAAGATAATAAGGATAATTCAATTTGCAAAATTACCTAACGGTTTATGACTCGAAAGCTCAGCCTCGGCCCTCCAGTCTTCGCTTCGATCGAGCAAAATCCGGGAAAATTCTAACCCGCAATTGGGTGAGATTGTCATCATCCAGAAAACCCGCAATATACAATATTTCCGGCCAAACACACCCCCCCCCCCCCCCCATCTCCTTGTGCAACATCCTTGTGCAACAGGCCTGGTCCGCTGTTGCACTGGATCAGTCTGAAGTCGTTTGCGCAACAGTTGAGCTAAATATAGACCGTGAAACAGGCTATATTTAGCATTTGTGCAACAGCTAGGGGTAGCTGTCCAATCAAAACACTAGACTGTGCAACAGTTGCAACAGATTGCGAAATCTGTTTCGCTTCTCAGATGATGTTATTGAGTACGCTTCATTCGACCTACTCGGCTTCTTTCAAGAATAAATGGCTTCTAACGATGTACGTGTTACAACCGCTGTTGAATATATTGATGGAAGTTATTCTCGAGAGGAGACAGACTGTAAACTTATCGCTCTCAAGCGCGAGTGCGAGCGTAATATTTCAAAAGGATGCGGAAAGAATCTTGGTGAAGATCTACGCTGTACTTTGTGCAGGAATCGCGCGCCTCGAATCACTACCAGTGAGGTAAGCCTTAGCAGCTTAGCTTATGAATAATATTCTATAAATTAATATTATATTATACTGTATGCTAATGAGTCCTCACTCAGTGTTTCATGGGAGTCAGCTCTCCGCTGTTCGGTTTCAATATTTACTGCAGTCAGTGAGTCAAGTCTGACAGTCACTTTCCATATTAAATACATTTTGAGTCTAGACTAGTCTCTTTCTCTCGTTTATGCTTTGTACAGTATAGTATTACTAAGCGCTTGTCGGTTGTATTTATGTTTAATTGTGTATCTAATTACAATACGTTATCTTAAATATATACAAAACGGTCTTCCAAGATGGCTTTAACTTGCTCTCAGAATGCGGGAAATGCGTTTTTAGAGGTCCTAATTTTCAAAATTTTCCGGGGGGGCATGCCCCCGTGCCCCCCTAGATGGAGTGAAACACGCCATGCAACAGTCAAATATTTTCCTAGATCCGCCCCTGATATTAACGTATAAGCTAGGCGTGAATCTCGCCTAGTACGTCAAGTTTTGAAGTTTACAAATACAGCATACTTAATCCCAAAGTAACGACCCCTCGAAAGTAGCGAGCCCCCAAAAGTAACGATAAAATTCAGTGTTTGCTAATAAATCCGAAAGTAACGATACCCCCGAAAGTGGCGAGCTCCCGAAAGTTACGATTTCAAACAAAATTCAACTTGTTTTTTAACAAGATACGAAATAAGTATATTACATTGTCTCATCTTAAACTTTAATATTTATACACAACTCGAGTTAATTATGAAACGTTAGTATAAAAAGTTATATTGTTCTAATTAATATTTGCAAGTTTATAGGTAACAACAGAAACCTCAGGAAAAACATTTAAGGATGTAGTCGGGGTAAATACCGACGGAATACTTTGTTGAGATCGTGTTACAATAAAAAACCAAAAGTCTGATAATATTTGTCATGATTTACTTCAGATACAATTTTTTACCATCTTACCATTTTACGCAAGGCCTAAACGGCATGATTTTGTTCCGTTTTCAAATTGTACCAGCATCAGCATCGTGTAAACGGGGTCTAAGAGTTTGATGTATGAAGGTTTCTGATTGGTTTAGATCACCTAAGAAAACCCGTTCATATTAGGTAGGTCTTCATACTGGACCGTTTAACAACAGCCCGTTCTAATGAATCTTAAAATTACCAGAAATACTGATTCATATCAAAGGCTACACGATACCTTTGTTTAAATTGCTATCAAAAGATACTGATATCAGATTCACCATTCTTTCTTGGCACATATCGCGATTAGCAGGACAGATCCACACCTGCGTATTATACACATATAATATTATATCATATCAAAGGACCCTTCGAGGAAATTTAATTTATCTCGCGATGCAGACAAAAGAAAACACAACTAATTACTTGCATATTTTGACAGCTACAAAATCGTGTTTACTTTAATTGCTTATCAAAGATCCGCTATAACGGTTAATCGGCCACAACAATTCGAATTATTTACTCTTAATCTGTGCGCTGATCTTTCAAATTTTATGTTATGCTTGTCAGTCGACTTGTCGTCCAGAACCATCCACTCGGAGTATATGAAGTTAGAACAGTAACACTTTTTTTGAAAACAAAACAAACTTTGCCAAGAAAACAACCAAAAAGTAACTAAGAACAGTGAAGTAATTTCACTTGGGTTTTTTCTCTTCCAAAATTGAAAACCGTGTAGCACGTCGAAAAAAACCCAAACAAATTGTGCTCGAACGGGCGACTTACAAAAAACATGTATACTACACAAAATAGGTCAGAAGAAAATGAACGAAGGAGCCTTACAAAGCCATGCCGTTCATTAGGTACCATGTTGGCTGGTATATACTACCATAGGTTAGTGCATGGTGTTCTACTACCAACTAAAGAATGAGCGGAGGAACCGATGAAAGCCTGCTGTGCCTTATAGATATCCACCTGCTAGCTGGAGAACAAGCAAAGGAGCCGAGAAAAACCATGCTTGTGCATTAGGTAGCATATAGACTTTATTCAAAAATGGCCGCCGAATTAAAATTCTTTTATATGCATATAAATCAGCCCTTATGAACTCGTTTTCACATAGGAAATTCAAAATAATTTTTACTTTAAAACGAGGTCATATAAGGGCTAATTTATATGCACATAAAAGAATTCTAATTCGGCGGCCATTTTCGAATAAGGTCAAAACTACAATAGGTTAGTGGTGCTACCCCACTCAATGGAGAACGAGAGAAGGAATCGAGAAAAGCCATACCGCGCGAAGGAATCGAGAAAAGCCATATTGCGCGAAGGAATCGAGAAAAGCCATACTGCGCAATAGGTCTTTGGTGTTCCAGTTCCCCCACTCAGAGAATGAATTATCACTTTGGCATGCCCCTTTATATCAATGATTACTCTGATACCGGCACAGTTAATAGACGACTTACCAGTTGTTCACTTGTAATATCGTAAGGCCAGTCTCTTGTGCGAGCTGTCTTTTTTGTTCCTCTGAAGGGTATGGATGCTGAAACGCAATAAAATACGTTCTCTTTGAATAAAATTCCAACATACATTGCTTGTCGTGACTAACGGCTATGTATATGTGATGTATCTCATAAAGATAGCTTTGAAAAAACACATTTATCTTCACGAATGGCAATGTTGGAAAGCTCTCGCAACATTACCAATCGTCACACGTTTTTCAAAGCTATTTAAAATTTTGATATTAATAAGACATTAAAATTTCAGTAGTTTTCTTAAACTGATTTACAAAACGTGTGACAGTCGTCGAATTACATAATATTAGAGAGTTTAAGCTTCGCGTTTGAGAGCTCTGGCAAACGGCGGAATTGATTTTGTTAGTATAGTTTCCATTGGCCCTCGGCACTTTACGTTTTGTATTTCTTCATCGTTATGATGGTGATTTTACGTTATAGTTTAACGTGAGAAGTCTTTTTCTGTGAGTGATTGTTTTAAATAAAAACTTTACCTTTCGTTTGACGTACGAACGTGAAGCTTAAACTCTCTATAATAACAATAGTTTCCCGCTCTTTTTTGGTCGGGAGTTCGGCAGGCGCAAAACATTTGACCGCGGTGTTCTTTACGACCAGCAATGATACTCTGGTAGAACGAAAAATCATGTCAAACGAGACAATTTTCGTGCAACATGTTGCTCGTTAAATTAATGGTTTACGTTACTCGACCAAATAAAATATTACTTCGACCATCGATCCTTTTCCAACTTTCCAATTACTTTATATCGCCATGAAAACGTTCAAAGAATTAATTTCAATTATTGTTCCGACTTTATTTGGCTGATTAACAAATATTTTCTCCTTACGAACGCAATTTTTTTTTTCGCCCTGGAAATTGTCATGTTCCATCAATACGAGAAATAGATCACGTTCCGACAGCGGGTTTCCTTCTGTGCACGTAATTCACATCACTTGACCCAATTACATGTAAATACTAAAATTATAACACGGGCCAATATAGGCACTTTTGACACCCAAATTGTTTTGCACATGGTCTGACCAGAGTTTTAAATATCACCGATATTATAGCAAGTACTGTTGACAGAACATTTTAACCGTGCAAACACAGCCCAACCAGGAGTTTTTTATGTTAAAATTGCACACATTGAATACAATCAGCTTCTGGCTATAAAAAACAATAGAAACTATACTGTGTTTACTAACTTCAATTTCCAATTTAAGAGCAATTGTCATAATTATATGATTGGCATAATGAAAACAGATGTTTGGTTGACGTTTTTCAAGCTCAAATTTTCAGAGACGCTCTAACTATTGAGCTACTGAGGCTCGGATAGAGAGTCATGCAAACGCTATCACTATATTCAAATTAAATATGTCAGCTCCCTTATAGAAATTGATTGAAATTGATTGCTCGAAGAAGCTTGTGAAGAACTCGTTGTAAATATGATGGGTTGACGTTAAGCTCTGATAACTATGAAAGCTAGTGTACATGCACTTCCGTTGAAGCTTGTGGTTTGTTCCAATTTTTTTTTTTTTCAGGAACAGTTACCCACGTGGAACGGTCTTTCTACCTCAGGTTTCACGAGATGGTCTACAATGAAGCTTTCAATTTTACAAAATGCTAAAGGTAGCCATAACTTTTCAACTATTAACCAGACTCTTAAAGTTTTCTAAAAATTTCGTAACACGGGCCATTAATAAAATATCTGAAACAAAAGGATGATCCATATCTAAAGACTTTTGAAACAAACCGTTTCCTTTCAACATCCTTCCTGCCTTTGGTTTAAAGGTTTTAGTTATGTCAACAAAATGATTCACTTTTCGATAATCTTAGGCCTGGTTCATACGTCGCATTTAATTCAGACGAATTTAACTCAATCAATTAAATGCGACTGTGGTGCGACGTATGAAACGAATTAAATTCGACTGAAGAGTTAAATTCGTCTGAGACGTTGTATCCGTCACGGTCAGACGGATACAACGTCTGAAATGCGTGTTGGTTTCAGACGCCGCTGTACCGGCGCATCGAATTAAATGCATAAATTATGATAACATTTTTTGCGCCCGTGATCAGATTTTTGTTTACTTTGCATGCGTATTGGACGTTTTTGGTGCGATCTAGCGGGATTTTCCTTGCTCGTCACTGAATTAAATTCGTCGCATGAAACGAATTCGAGTTTACGTCGACTTTAACTACGAATTAAATTCGTCTGAATTAAATGCGACGTATGAACCAGGCCCAAGTGAAAGAAAGTGTTGGTGAAGTTGTTTATTATCTATAAGAATTAAATAACATTCCGAGTCCAGAATATAATGTTAAAACTCTAATTCCAAAAAATTCCAGAAACGCTCTGAATTATTTTTCAGTCTCTGGCGGGAGATTAAATGGAACCATGAATATTTTTGAAACAATTGTTGTTTCAGACAGGTGGACAACTTTTGGAGTGCTTAATAGGAATGCAAAGATCCATTCAAAGATCTTTTATATGTCTCTTGAAATAACTGTAGAGCGATGGGGGGCAATACCATAAATAATGCTATTTGAGGTTGCCAAGATACTATGTACCAACAGTCATCACCACTTCAGTTTCACACCAATATACAAGACTCATAGCTATAAACCAATACTTGCCGATACTTTTAGATAAACATAGTGTAGATAAAAACATTTTCCGAAAAGTAACGCCATCCTGAGAACTCAATTTGAGAAAATAGGACGAGACATACAGCGAAAAATCGCCAAAGAGTCACCAAATCATTTTTTCAACTTAGCGTAAACGTAAAAAGGTTCTTATATATTTGGTGGGGGACCAAGTTATTAGAGGGTAAAACAATAAAGGGACCATTTTTGGCCATCTCAGGCAAGAATGGGTTAATCATTTGTTCAGACAGGTAAAATTGTCTGGCGTTATACAGTGTTAACCGGCTCAGGCAGGAATGGGTTAAAAAAGTAATTGACGATGGATGTGGCCCCCTTTACAAATACAGCCACTTTTTCTCATCCTTGTTGTATTGTTGTTCCCAAGTGCTCTCAAATATATGTATTAATTATATCACGAAAATAATATAATATCATTAGAAATCTCTTTGATCAAGCTATTGAGATTTGCACTTGTCTAATGACGTTGGTCCACTGGTTGCCTAGTTTCTGTAAGTTTCTGTAAGTGAGTCTAGCTCTGGAACGATATGTAACGTATATATAACCAACTGAGACAACTATAAATATTTTTTATGTTGAAATGATGTTAAGGCACCCAGACACATTTTGATTCTCAGATTAAACTGATTCTTAAAATAAGACTGGTTTAATTTTAAATGCGATAAACACCCATTTGTTGTTTCACACTGTCCAAGATCAGACTGTTTCACTCTGTCCAATACTAGATGATTTTACTCATCAAAGGAAGACCTCCAACAGCCCGCTAGGCAGCAATAACTAGCGTCCCCCACAGTCGTTTATATTTGTGGAGGCAGCAGCAATATATGGCCTATGGGTTAAATTTTTTTCAGATGGAAAAACGTTGCAAATAAATCTGTTCAAGTTTTCTTTTCTTTTTTTCTTGTGTAGAATGACATGTAATAATGAGAAATTGAAAGTACAGGAAAGGTAAAAAACATCAATATATCATTCTTAATCAAACTGCAGGTACCCACCATAGATACATTGTGTAAAGTATAAATTGTAATCAAATATAAGTTAGTGGGGGTTACCACTTTTAGATTTCAGGTTTTAAATAAGGTAAACAAAGATAAGCTGTGATTCTAGAAAGCTAAGAAAACTGTGAACGAGATTGAGAAAACTGATTTACTGAAATCAAGAGGCAGCAGCATAAATTTACAGTATAAAAACAATAGGTGAATTTCAGGGGTATTGCACGAGCATCATTTTACAAAGTAATTGGTGGGCTCCCCACAAAATGAGCAATGGCAAACAGACATGCTAGACAGCCAACAACAGCAGAATAACAGTGTTAAACATCCAGAAACTGTATCTATTTGAAACAGTATGTTTACTTTGAGTGGAGCTTGACAGTTTTTTGAAAAATGATGCGCGCGCAACACCCTGAAACTCACCTACAAAGACAATTTTAAAATTTCTAACAAAAAAATTTTGCAGGCAAAATTCAGCAAGTGTGGGTAATGCCAAGTGCAAGTAATCACCTGGGGGACCAGAGGGGGATTCTGTTCAGCTGTATTAAGAAATTATGATACAGTGTTTTGCCTATGCTTGTTCAATAATTATTACTGTAATTACTTAACGTACTGTTAGATGTTGAAAGAGCCAGGCTTTCATGATGTTTGTTGCAGCCTTGGGGAAAATCCCTCTTTTCTTCTGCTTCTTTTTGCTCTTATCATCATCATCGTCATCAAACACACCATCTTCAGATCCTAAAGAAGGATGAAGACTGGAATCTAGGCCTAGTGTAAACAAAGACAATAAATTGTTAACTATGGGTGGGTGATGTTTTTAAAACTTGTTTGGGACCAAAAACTACAAATTGACATTATGGAAGTTGAACTAAAGCTTGGCTGAAAAGGGCAAAGGAGAAGGTGTGCACGGAGTCCACCATATTATATCTCTAATCCCCCTTTCTCCACCAACTTCTATCCCCATCTTACATGCTTTAGCCTCATTAATAAAACAAGACAAAAGCCTCGATCTGCTGAGAAGAGAGGAGGTTGATGTACTGTAGAACTGTTGAAATGCTGATTTGGCAGTATACCACAGACCTCTACTCTGCCAACACAACAAACACACTACTTGGTAGAATTTCAAAGCACCAGGGTTGCTCACTAGCTAGGGCTTCAGTGACTCAGTTATAGTCATTTTAATACCATAATCATTCAACACAGGTAGCATTTCTTGCAACTGATCCATGTTGGGTCTTTATCACACTCAAAATTTTCCTTCACCAATTTCAACTTGTCATTAAATTAACTCTGACTGTATAAAAGTCAAATATCCAACTGTGTTGACCAGATGAATGAAATTAAAGTTAAATTAAGTTAAAATAGGAGAGTATGACGGCAATACTGTAGTACAATATTAGAGATTAATATGAAGTAGTCCTAAGAACCCATATCACAACAGTGAAACTCATCTGGCCAATCAAAACAACACCACAGAAGTACTAAAGATATTGTTTATACCAACCCATTTTTAACCCATTACTGCCCAGACTTGGTCAGGGATCTCCTTTTCACAAGTAAAATTGTCTGGTGTTTGACAGTGCAAAATAATAAAGAAGCCATTTTTTAAGTGGGTCAGGTAGAAATAGGTTAATACCACAATAGTTAATGCTGCTGATCACCATTGAAATTACAATACTGTACAAATAGACTGCCTTCCTATAATAACTAACTACAGTATTCAAATCATAGTTGAATAGCCTCGTTTATTATAAGAAGCAAGTATTCTTTTCAAGCCTGCAAAAGCTTATTTAGATGCACATAAAAATCTTTAAATTGGTCACCATTAAAAGGGATGTATGTCAGCTCAATAGCAGTACTAGTCATATTTTAGGGAATCACTTTCTTTCTCAAGCTTTTTCTCAACAGAAACATGACCCATAGCAACAGTAAATAAACACTACAAAGTAGTTATAACACATATTACTAATAAGGTAACTAAATGGCCTTTCTACTTTTTCTTTTCAAACTGAAGTTAGGAAGACGTTGTCTGAAACAAGGTTGTAAACTAACCAATGTATAGCAACTTAGTAAAGAAATGTGTCAACTAAAATCAGACTCGAAAGATGTTGTTGAATACATTAAACTGTACAATAGCTTAAGACAATGTTCACAATTTCTGTTCTCACACTACCAAGTTTTATAGACAGCCAAATTTTATGTTGTACAGTATCATAAATATTTATTATAGCCCCAAGACCTTCCCCTGTGCTGTCTGTGCTGAATAAAATCATCTGGTGCTAACTCCCTTTGGCAAGAATTTAATCATGACTATAAAGGGTTTAAAAAATAGCCAAAGGGGAAATTAAGCACATTCTTTTAATGCTGTAATTATTTTAATTAATACCACAGGTCTTCAATCTTTTAACAGCACGAACAACAATGGGCTATAGCTGAGGGGAGAAAATTAAATGAACAAAAGTTGCAGTTTTTGTGAGTTTTTCCCAAAATAATTGGTTGGACAAAATTAAACTGAGAAAGGAGACCTCAGGTACTGTGCATATGTCCCAAAATGAATACATTTCAAATTAACAAAATGACAGAATTTGTATTTTCTAAATTCTGGATGGCATACAGTATATGATGAAAAGGTTTGTAGTTAAGAAAACTATTTTATTAGCCGGAAAATATGGAGCATTTTGATTTACATTCAGTGTGCCTAGGTACTGGATCTTGAGAGTCCAAGACACGGGGGAAATAATGCTATTTTTTCAACTTGCTCAATTTGACTTTTGTGTACAAAAAGCTTTTTTTTTATATTTATTTTTATTTTATTTTATTATTTTATTAGCTTTGCCAGTTACACATTACAATTACAATTACAGTTACAGAACGGAAACATTTTGGCAGGGACACAGCAACAGCAAAAGCCAATTACTGCAGGCCCTTTTTTTAGGACACAAAACATATGGACATAAATTATTATTGACAAACAGCTAACATTAATAGCCAACCATTTCTCACAATGTGACTTCTACATTGGATTTCTAAATAAATAGACTTTTGCTTTAGTTACTAGAGAATTCTCAGAATTCCTGTAAACATGTGCAGGGGATTGATAAATTCTCTAAATAGGTTGTTGTCCTGGCAACAATTCAAAACATTGGCAAAATGCTTTCAATAAATGCATTCTTGCAAGCCCTTCTAAACCTCTTAATCTGTTTTGAGAAAAAAATTATCCCAAATATGTTCCTTTGACATAATGCTGTTTAGAATTTTTATAATCCTTAGTTGGAATACAAGCAGGTGTGTAAGCTGTTTGCAAATAGACTTATCCAAATCCAAAAAAATAATACATAAATGAATCCGAACATCATTTGTAAGAGCCTGGTGATTGTTTACTTTCAACAAGGCTTTAGCAATTAGGCATGTCCTAGCAAGAATCATTCTATTATCAGCTTAAACATCAGTTCATATGAACTTTTAAGTGTGTCAAAATAGAGTACATTAACACAAATACATTAATGCTTGTAGAGCCATCAGATAAAATGTCCAATGACATTAACGTCAGATAAAATGTCCAATGATTAAATGAATTTGAGTTCAGTTTGTCTCAGAAATGATCACGAGGCGCTTACTATTACTAGTATGAATGGAATTAACATCAGCATAAATGTACCTTGAAGTGTAATTATTAGTAACTATACATTACACTTAACTAGAGGTTTAATAGCTGGTGACTTCCCACAGCAATTTCATCCACTTCTCTCCTTTGTGTACATGTACCACAGCATCATCCCTTCTCACATCAATCTCTCTCATGTCCCTCTCCATTCACACCTTCGAATTATTATACAACATGCTTTTCTTCACCCAGTCATATTATGACTAGGCATGTCCCATCCAACTCAATTGGTTCCACTTTTATTACAACATCCAACACTGAGGCAATTCCCATTTTTTCTCTCAGCACTGCACTCAGCACTATCGCTCAACAACATATTGGTAATGATATATAACATGTAAAGTAAAGATAGCTAAACCTCAATAATATCACAAGATACTGTATGCCGTGAGCTCCCTTGATACATATGAATATTGCTTTTGGGGCAAACTTCAAATAATTTTTAAATTAAAAAAAAGATACTGGGGGCGATTATTTAATTCAAAGAAAGACACAAGTACATGTAATGCTGATTGATAGACTACAATAGATTTAGATTAAGGTGATGCAAAGTTGACTGGTATTCAACAGAATGTAATAATACATCAGAGAATGTCATGAATGGGTCAGACAATGATGTCCACGTCCAACTGCTATATTAATGAATGTAACATGCTGAGACATTGTTACAACTGAAGGTCATGCAAAAAAAAGTCTGTGATCCTATCCACCCAACCCACCAAAAAAGCACCCAACATATTTTAAATTTTAAATTTTATTGCCACATTGCTATCATACACTTGATTTATTGTTTATAGCAAGCAGAGCTTTTAATGTCCTATGCAACAAAAAAAGGAATCCTCAGATACAAGCTTAACCAAGTTATCTACACTTATCTATCAGTTATCTATTATACATGTATGTTTGGAATTGCTTTTCTGGGGAAATTAATAATCCTGAGGAACAACCCAAAAGACCTGTGTTGAAAAAGGATCACCACCAAATATATTTTTTTAAGTTTCTCCCTTGGTACTTGTCACCATGGCTATACTCAAAGACTATCCTAACCAAAAACAATCAGCTTGGACAAATGTGATACTCCCAGGATTAAAGTATTCACTTTATGTCCAAAAGTGTTTTTTTACTGTCATTATCTTATAAGAACCTAATATTGAACTGTTCTACAGCATTTTTGTAATCACAGGTTCAAAGTTTAATTAAGGATTAATCACTGGAGCACATATCACTGGAGCACATCTGTGACACTATCATCTGTTACAGGAAACAAATTACTGAAACACACACACATTGGATTCTGTCTTGTTCATTTGATAATTTTCAATCAGTTGTACAGATTAAACTAAAAATGTCCCATACGGCTGTGCATGTATGTAATATATAAACAAAACAGAACAACACTGTGGCTGTTGGTCATGCCACATGGCATGCCAAGACAAAAACCATAGGATCATAAACAGCATGATCCAAATTAATTACAAGATCTTTTACCTGGGGGCAGTAGGCATGACAAGAGTTAACACAAGTATCTTATATCATGATTCTGAGTGCCAAGCTAAACCTTGTTAAATGATAACAAAAAGGGTTCGTTGTGTTTTTGACTGTTTTTAAAAGAAGTAAGTGCCTGGCAAGGAGTTTTCACTGTATTTTTTCCGTTTATTTGGTGTCATTTTAAACTCTCTCAACCTGTTCTTCATTAACATAATCACCTCCATGATCTCATCAACAAAACACAAAAATATTTGAAATATTCAGTTACATGAAGGAAAAAAAAGAAAGATTTGAAAAGGGCAAAATTATATTCAACAAGAAAATCGTTTTTCCAATTTGGTGGTAAAACGAGACTACCTTGTCATCGGTTGTTTTTTTTTAATCCTTTACTTTAGTAAGGCAGTTTCTAGCTTAGTCTGCTTTTTAATAAGTTCCCAAAAATCCTCTCTCTAAAAATGCGATTTCGGTCGAATATTTTGAAATTGTTTTAAGCCTTTCACACCTTTAGACAAAACATCTGCGGTAATAAACATAATCATCAATGATTTCTTTTAAAAGATCGTCTTTAATTTTAAACATGCAAACAAAGTTGGGCGCCTTTATCTTCCTTTCTTCACTCGCCAATTAGTCAAAAAGGTTTTCATTATAAAATCCAATTAAGAGACACAGTTCCTTGTCAAAACATAACCAGGCCAACCGCTTTTCCCGCACACATACACAATGTATAGCGAGAAACGCAGCGACTTTTCACTTTTGCACAAAGCCAACCTTGAAGCCGTTGGTCAAATACGAAATACTCAAGCAACAAAGGACCGAGCCTTTGGCAAACACACATTAATTTTTCTCAGGCAGAAATGGAAATCAGTCCAGCAGCTGTGTCAACAAACATGAAGCTATGAAAGGACAAATTGCTTTTCATATTTGCAGTCGTTCAATTAAAAAGACGACGTTGTGGAGATTGCATTAAAACTTACAAAACACACTTTGAATAGTGCCTCCTATAATTCTAACAAGTCGCCCCGCAATAACAATGATCTTTTTATTATGGGAGTTGAAAAATTCAATAGAACAATAATTTCTTATTGTATACGCTATCGCCCTTTAGCGTTAAGTGATAAAAACAAAAATCGCGTGACAAGCAAGCCAGTGTCAGTTTCTAAATGAAATTGACTTTTCAAAACGCGCCCAAGCTTTATAAATAGCGCTGCTCGTACCTTCTGGGGAAGAAGCATCTGCACCGATCGACGATTGGGAGGTTATTGAAGCTCTTGCATCGGGCTGACTCAAATCCAGGCCGGCTTCGTGGGTCCAGCTTGGCGTTCCCGTGGTAGCCTAGGCGCAGGAGAGAAGAGTTTGAATGAAAGAGTAAAGTTAGCGGATGATTTGCGGGGTTATGGGGGCAGTTATTGCGCGCCCGGAACGAATGAAACTGACATGTCTTTTACATGTAAATTGACGCAACAATAGATCGAGGCGTGAAGTGTATACAGCTCTACGGTTTCCTGTCAAAATCGATTTCGCGATGGCAAGAGGTAATGACTGTTAATTGCTGGCAAATAGCATCAATGTACCACTCAAAATACTAAAGCGCTTCAAGGCAGACATGTCACGTCAGCGCCATCACATGCCTTCCTTCAGTCCTACAGCGCTCGCGGAGCACGATTTCCGCTTGTCTGATTACTCTCATAAATCCGCCGAACTTGGGCGCATTAAAACAACAGCAATAAAAAACGACATGTAAACCGTGACAAAAGCTTTTAAAATCGAGACAGAAACGCTCAATAAAGAACTCTTAATGGCCCATGAATATAATTTAACCACCAGAATATTCATGGCTTCGCTAGTCTCCGTTTAAACACCAGAACAAACAGCAATGAATGGAGCACTTGTTGTAAACAGGCTTCAACATGTAAGATCATATTTAGATCTCTTTGCCATGCGAGCCGTGAAATTGCTCGTCTAGAATTCGGTTGGGAACAGCAGGGTTTGCGACATCGAACTAATAAAAACACGCGCGTTCTTTAGAATTTTTCCTAAAATTACATTAAAGATCTATTCGCGTGCGAGGAAGCCATTCAAATTTTTTGTCCGAATTTCACGAATCTTTCATCCCGCACGACAAGCGCTTTTGTCGTCTGTCCGACCCTTCTTATCCGCCTTGACACGAGCCTTGACAACTTGAAACGACAGCCTAGATGACTAACATCAACAACATCATCTAGGAGACCTTTACCTGGCCATTATCTGGATTTCCGCGTGTCTCCGTACTGTCATCAGAGCCGATGCTGTCGTTCCTACTCTTGCCTTCGCCATCACGTTCGTCCATCACCAAATCTATGGGCATTTTCCCCTTGAGGCACGAAATATATCTCTTGCAAAAATTATCGCACAACTCGTGAACCTATAGGGAGGTGGAAGAAATATATACATGGAGCTAAGCTAGTTGGTTTGTTTGGGCTACAAACACAAATGAACGGGACGGTACATAGCATGTTAATAGCCAAAACAGGAAACCGACGCTGCATCGTCAATCTGCAAGGCGAACGCATAAAACAAAGACTATATGCTTCGACTATGGGCACGAATATTGTCGCTTGCATACAGGGGATATGTAAATTCAAACAAGGACAGACAGAGGGAACAATTTCGAAAACAAACAGCACCCCCAAATGGGCTTCTTTCACGCAATATCAATCCAACAAGGACGTCATGCAAGGATCGTAATCTTTCCATGCTGTAAAACAATAACAAGGTTGCGGAGAAGGATATTATTATACATACGGAGCATCGCCGGACCTACCTTTTCTAGTTCGAGCAAATGAAAACGGAGCACTTGAATCGCTTGAACCATCTGTGGACGTGAACGAAAGAAGAGCGTGTTAGCGAGAGGGATATTTTCAGTGGCAGCCCCTCGCGATGTTTGGCGGTTGTTTTGCCAAAACACATTAACAAATTAAGACGAAGAATAGAGTCAAAAGGTAACAAAACACAAGAGAACATCCTTAGTGGCATTGTGTCATTTAAATTCAATAACTCTAATTTCGATTAATTTTTCACTAATGCACTTTTGGCAGCTGAAAGCCGTCGTCTGAGCGAGGGAATAACCTGCACAGTTTATTACGGCCCCCGGTAGGAAAGCTTACGATTTAAAAGAAAATAAGAGAAAAAATGCTCACCAAACTGTCCACCTCATGATTGGACGAAAACAACGGCTTCTCGCTCTTGAACTGTAAAGGAAATATCAGAAAGCAAAGAGACGTGACTACGAGAGCTTCGTGGTGACTGTTCTCCTAATGCGGTTTAAAACATCGCTAAATGCTATACCAACAAGATCACAAGAGAACTATGAAATTATTAACGAGTGGACTACGGTTGGCTATTGTCAAGCGGACAGGCAATAAAATAGGACTACCTGCTTGGCGAACACAGAGATGTCTTCGCTAAACGAAGCGGATGAACAGACATCGCCTCCAACAGCACCGGGTTCGCGAGGAGTACACGTCGCCAACTCACATTTCTCGAAGATCAATGCCAACAGTGGGAAGAGTGGGTGCCTAGAGGAAACACAAAGACAACAGACACGCATATTGAAAACCCCGCCATAACTACCAGTGATGGCTTCCTTTCTATCAATCACTTTGTATGTACTAACAAACCATAGCCTAACCGAACACTTAATTCTTTAGGAAATATTAAACAGTAAGCTATGGTGACAGTTTGACAAGGACGCATCAGGCAAGTGAAGAGAAGGCGCAGCTTGAGACTCGAAACTCGCCAAGCAAGTGCCCAATTATTAATATATACGAAGGACAAGCAACACACGCAGGGAGATTACTAAAACTATCGCTAGTTGATCAGCTTGCGTATAATGGGGAGGTGTGATGTTTCTGTCAAAATAACGTTGAGTGACTTACCCGTAGATTAATTCTTTATCCCTTTTGTGAATATCCGACACAGCACTGATTACAGACGGTACGGTTGAACTAGGTGGGTGAAATGCAGCGCTCGGAGCAGGACTGAATGGATGTTGACCTGTGACCAGATGCATAGCTCCACCACCATTCGCGAACTGCGAGTGAGTCGGATTATACATCGACGTCGGTACCCCTTCCATCGAACCATAGCTGCCGTCGTCGTAGGCCTAGAATGAGAAATTAATTCCCATGTGATAAAGCTTCATTTCGAATGCAGATGATGTGTACGGATAAAATAAAAGCTTTGAATACGGACGCTTCTGAGCGATGCGGTACATTGCACGCGCTCAGACAGTTTCGCAGAAGCAGCTCGATCGCCAACTAACCCGTTGAGCCATACGCTCGCTGAGTTCCTTCGCCGCGATGAATGAAGTCGTTAAATTAGGGTTTTTTTAGTGATTACAATAACGTTTCAGAATCCTGTCAGTTTACGAGACCCAACTCAGTTGGATAGCTTTCTAAACTTACAACCCGTCAACCAAATGAAGCCCTGAACT
The DNA here is from genome assembly GCA_964035015.1 of Corallium rubrum. Classification (NCBI taxonomy): domain Eukaryota; kingdom Metazoa; phylum Cnidaria; class Anthozoa; order Scleralcyonacea; family Coralliidae; genus Corallium; species Corallium rubrum. The sequence goes on from OZ036002.1 coordinate 9,056,349, forward strand.
GTTTCCCCGTCATCACAACTCCTAACGAATTGTCAAGCTTGTCTCATGGCTTCCTGCCACATCTCCTGTCAATCAAACTAAAAGTTTCTATAGAAGCTTTAATTAGTTAGGGTAGGGAGAATTTAGATTTCAATAAAAGTACCCGCCTCGCGTCAATGAGGAAATTTAGAACGTTTTAAACGACTTCGGCGTTCACGAATGAGCCTTTCGAAAGCCCTCGTTCGTCGCGTTGTTTACTAGGGTTTCTTGAGATCGGTGTGAGGGATTCGACTCTTCAACGTTGGCCACAAACACAGCAAATTACAGGAAGCAATGGCACTAAATTCTTCAAGTGCCCCTCATAACTCCGTGCTATCGCATAACACCACGAAGTGAAAACAATTTGCGAAAAGGACCAATCAGCGACGAGAAGTTATCGCAGTCGAAATAATAAGTCCAAACATTTCACTTCTTATTGTCTCGCTTATCATATCAACTTAATGCATGTGCTGTAAAAGGCGTGTCCAATCTTTCAAATCTCATAACGAAACTGTGTGCAATCCTTTGAAAGGATGACAGGAAACTTCCTTCATTTGGAAAAGCAATTTAATTCGTGTGTTTAGTGAGTTCTACTGGTTCATGATATGGCGCGAATTCACACCTATGTTAATTAAAACACAAAACAATTTATAAATGTGTCTAGGGTTGAAGTGCACCCGTTGCTCGAACTTGATTGACAAACCCCAGCACCTGCTGCTAATGGCCATTGTGATGTTTGCTGTTGAACCCCATGTTTCTTCGATACAGAAAATATCTGCCAGAAGTAGTCGGGCTAAGCGAGACCGAGACGAATTCGTCGAACGACTGTAGACCACGCGATGGCCACTTGGAATTCGCGCCGGTTGAGGCACGTGTATGATTCATTCTCGTTGGTTTAGGAGAGAATCGACGAACAACCGCCATCTGTATAACTGGTTTGTCCACATCAATCTCAGCGTGACTGCAGTCTCCTTGGTGTCATATTACGGAATGTCACAAGCTTTGTTTGCTTGCAGCCGTCATGCTGTCTTCTGACGCCTCCATCCTGATCAACTGACAAAAAGGCGGGCTCGTCGGACACAGCATTAAAATAAAACATGTCGATTTTGTTTGAGACGCTTGATTTGACCCTAATGTTTTGAAAATTGTCATTGACTGTGTAACAATCAGTTAATCCGGTTGAAATTATCACGACTGCCTAGTGATCCACGTCATTTGTAATTGCCAGTTTAGTGAGCAACAGACTCGCTTTAATAAGAATCAAAAACACGGTCACAAATCGTGATACAACAACGCCAACGATCTTCTGACTGTTGACATTCGATTCTCGGCGGGTCGTACGGTTGATTATGTATTTTTTCTCTAATTATGGACATTCGACTTGGACCCCCAACTCCCATTAGCTGTAAATTATACGATGATCCAGCGTTTTAGTAATACTTATGATCGCATTATTTTTTATCGCCGATTGCTCCTCGAAATGACACGCCGATAAAGGAGAGACAGACGCCGTCTCAACGCACAACATATCAAAGTTTTCAATGAACTTCTCAACGCTATAATTAAGCGAAAGTGTTCTTGTATTTTTCATAGCGTAAATAAGATTTCTAATTTAGGAGAGCGATGTATATCAGCCTCTGCGGAATTGACACTCGAGACGGCCACGACTATCGGTAATATATCTCTAGCTAGCTTCCAGGCCTCTGTCGTTCGCAATTCGAGCAAATATCCAAGAGAAACCTCGCAGGCCGTTTATATTTTCTCTCTTGCCCAACATACAGTAAAATGATTGTGTAAATATAACAAGATAAGCTTTAGCCTTAAGCTTGTTTATAACGGAAAGATTTAACAAAGCAGCAATTATACTATGTAGCATAAATTTAATTTGACCCGACTGGTGCTTATCACAAGCATCGAAGACCGCAGACTCTCTCATCATTGATGATTTCGCTTTTCCGACTTCTCTCGCTAACTTTTCTCGTGTGTGGGCAACAGATTAGACAATAAGACATTTCCTTGTGTCAAGTGTGTACACTTATATTTGAACTGTTTCTTGGTTTCGTTCGACAGACGATAATTTCCTGGCCTCCTATTAATCACAAGTTAATAAGTTCGGGAAACGATAACAGATCCTGTTTGCGTTTTTCAAGATCAATGTTGTTCAGTCACTTCAGTGGCTGTTAAATTGGTTGTGCAGGAACTGTCAGCGACGTTGTCTTATCTGGCTTTTGTTTTCATTGCTCTCGTGGTTAATTTGAGGATGACATATAAGAAAATCAAAACAAGACTTATGTCCAACAAGATTACTTCGTCGTGCTCCTCAACTTAGATAATTGAAACATGCCATTGTCTTAAGGGCGCAGGTACAATTTCACTGACCCTAGAGCGGTGCCCTGTTTGGTTTCAAGAACGTCACGTTAAAAACCTTGGTTGATATTGATTTTTAGCGAACGAACGAACGAACGAACGAACGAACGAACGAACGAACGAACGAACGAACGAACGAACGAACGAACGAACGAACGAACGAACGAACGAACGAACGAACGAACGAACGAACGAACGAACGAACGAACGAACGAACGAACGAACGAACGAACGAACGAACGAACGAACGAACGAACGAACGAACGAACGAACGAACGAACGAACGAACGAACGAACGAACGAACGAACGAACGAACGAACGAACGAACGAACGAACGAACGAACGAACGAACGAACGAACGAACGAACGAACGAACGAACGAACGAACGAACGAACGAACGAACGAACGAACGAACGAACGAACGAACGATTTTAGCAGGAAGTTTAGAAAAAATCAAAAGGAAATCAGTTGCAAATGTTCCTAGGAAAGTTGCAACGAACTTTCACAATTTGCAAAGAACACAAATAGTAACACTTCACGTAGTTGTAATTAATAATTTATTTGTAAAAGTGTACTATTTTAAAGATGAAAATGAAATGTGTTTAGTGATTTCACTTTAAACATAAGGAAATTTAAAGGGATTCTTGCATTTTTGAACAATTATAGGCATCACTGGCGTCACCATCTTGAATTTGACGGTTGCAATTATAGACTTTAAGATCTACGTCAACCTCAACGACGAATTCGTTTTGCAAACAACAAGAATGAATAATTTTCAGTCTCCAGAGTAATCGCAACACCGTCCACGTTCTTTATACAACGCCACTTAGAGCATTTTCAGGTCTTCAAGACGACGTCAACGGCCAAATAATGAGAACTGTTGCTTGAGATAGACTTAAATACAAGAACACTACAATCATTTTAGCAATACTGGGGCGTTTTAGAAGTCATCAAACTAGCTTCAAATATCAAATATAATACTCAGTTAACCGTGACTTCTTTAAATTGTAAAACTTGTCCTGCTTTTTAACCACCATCGTCGTCCTAGCATCTTATTAAAGTCCCTGATATTATAATATTATTCCAAGAGAATGGTTTCATTGATTTCATTGTTTCAGGAATAATTTAGGAGCTCCTCTTAATCTGGAATATTCAGAATATACCAAGCATGCAGTTCTAGATTTATACAAAAAAAAACGGACAAAACGAGAGATCGAGTTGTTCCGGAATATTTCAGAAATTATTCAAAATGTTTTCCAAATTTGATGAAAAGCTAATCAATCAAAACTCCAACAAGTTACAAGTGAATTAATTGAAGTGTTGAAATTGAAAAGTTGGAAATTTTTAAAATTTGGCATTTGAGTCTACAGTTGGAAATATGATTAATCACCTTCGCCGCAAATTTGGAAAATTTCGTTGCCGCTTTTCTACTAATAAGAAACATTTATTCAAAACGGGAAGTTAGGGAAATTTACCAGGAAGTTAAGGAAAATTTAGAAGGACCTTTTCAAATATGCTCCTGGGAAAATTTCCAGATTTTCCTATATGCAATCAATGAAAACTCCAACCCAGTCAACAACTCAAAGTGGGAATACTTGACGTAGCCTTAGCCCTAGGTACAGCTCAAATCAGCTTGGAATTCAGGTGTATATTCGTCAAAAGCTACGATTTATTTGTGTGTAAAATATTTTTGCTCGATCGTGACTGGGTTTTTGTATTATATGAGTAATGATTATTATAATAACCTTGTACTTCGTTTTGGCTTTAGCAGTATTTGGAAGAGAAAGTGAGAAATTATTTACGGTCAAAATGGAAATACCTTCCCACTTCTTCTTCTGTAGTTCGTTGCGTATTTCTGTATTTCTGTAGCCGCTACCGAAGCCTGAGAAAATTTTTCGTTGAAAACTGTACAAAAATAGTATAATTTAGCTTTAAATGTCATTTAATCATAATACAATAGATGTTTATCCCAAATCGATACCAACAGACGACTATAATTAAGAATTGGCGACTTTTATCACTAGACTTTCTTCACGCTTCAGTAGCGGCTACAGAGGTACTAGAGAACTTAAGCAGTGACGTTTTAGAGGCGACGGCGACGCGAGAAACCGGGCGAGGTCTGGGGTGAGAACGCCGTTGCTGCCGCCAAAATTTGCTTTGGTTTTATAGACGGGACAGTGAGACCAATTTCTCGTCCTGGCCAACACCAAAGAGTAGTGTACAATGGCCACAAACGCATTCATGCACTAAAATTTCAGTCGGTTGCTCTGCCAAACGGTCTTATTGGAAATATGTATGGACCTGTAGGTAAGTAAATATACATTTAATTCTCGAAAAATTTATAGTAATACCATGCATAAAATTAGGCATGTTCTTTTTCATGGTTTTTTTTTATTATTTTCTTTGCTTTTGTAGAGGGTAAAAAACATGATGCGAGTATGTTGGTAGACTCCAACCTTCTCCAGGAGCTAGAAAGATATGCCTTTTTTCCCACTGGCCAACCCATGAGTGTGTATGGTGACCCCGCCTACCCACTCCGAGTACACCTCCAAGCACCATTTCGGCGGGGTATCCTAGTTCCAGAGATGGAACAGTATAATGCAGCTATGAGTTCTGTGAGAGTGAGTGTGGAGTGGCTGTTTGGAGATATAATAAATGATTTCAAATTTTTAGATTTTAAGAAAAATCTGAAAATTGGTATGAGCAGTGTTGGTAAAATGTACCTTGTGGGGGCACTTCTTCACAATGCAATAACTTGTTTATACGGAAACAAAACCTGTAAGTTTTTTGGTCTTGATCCCCCTTCATTGCAGTATTATTTCAGGTAAATTAAATACAAACAGACAAATGAACAGCAGCTCATGTAAACTTTATTAACTGATCTATATAACTTTATTTCTTAATTAAATAATTTCAACGCATAATCTGTATACAATATAGTGTATATATCATGGTAATATTATAAAATATTATACAAATAAAGAATGTTTATGAGTGCAATTATAGTGAAAATATTTTCATGAGGTGAAATATGGAATGTTCCAATCCATTAAACTAGGCAACAGCTGAGTTGAATCAAACACTTCATTTTTTACCAAATGAAAATATTCTTACCATTTGCATGAATAAAAACATTTCTTTATTTGTTTTATATAACACCAAAATAGAGCCTTGTGATTTATTGAATTAATGATTAAATACATACATATTTGCCACAATTGGATTCAATACAGACTGATCCCTGCTGTGGAACGAAATTTGTGCACAGTGAATGGAACAAAAAAAAATGCATGGTGAAAGATGTAGGCAGTGCCATGGCACTTGTATTCAATAGCCTGATTCAAAAAATTATATTCAGTTGCCTGATTCAATACCACATGATCAATCTTCCAATCAAATGGTGATAATTTATTGAGGTGTTATATAAAATAATATAGATGTTCCTATGCTATATAGCATACACTAACTAGTACAGTAAATGATCATCATAGAAAATAATGTCAGCAAAAGTTTAGCACATGTTATATAGTACAATGAATGATCATAATAGAACGGTAAACAAATCTACTTTAAATGTCAATAAATAATGTCAACAAAACTTTAGCACATTGGATGTTTTAAATAGAAGCTCCGTATAAGTTACCTGTTTGCCAGATTTTGTATCATGGCCATCAGTGCCTGCGAAATCTGCATTTGCTGTTCAGATTGCTTGCGTAGTAGCTCGATCTGTAGCTCCTGCTGTTTTGCCATTGCTTCCTGTTCCTTTTTTCGTAGTTCCATCTCCTCCTGACGGATTGATTGCTCACTTTTAGCTTTTTCCTTTAGAAATTCGACCATCTCTCCCCCACTTCTTCGACTTTTTTTAGCACCATTTGAAGTCGAATCACCGCTCGCATTTCTCTTCATTCGTTCCATTGCCTTCTTTCTTATTGCCTCAGCTGCCTCTTTATCCGAAGACTTTTTCTTCTCGTTAATATTCAGGCTTTCTTCCTTGTTGCATAGCTCTTCAATCAACACATCTTTTTCTGACATTTCACACTCAATACCGCTAGCCTTCTCTTCTTCTTGCATGCGTTTTTTGAACTTTGATTGAAGTAGATTCCACCTATCTCTGACTCCTCTCTTATCCTTTATGACGAACTTGGGTGTATCAAGCTTATTTAATCTGTCTTGGATGGCTTCCCATATTTTACCGCGTTCTGGACTGCCTTTCTTATGCATAAATAGCTCACCAACAAGTATTTCTCGTAATAGTAATACATCATGTTCGTCTGTCCATTCCATGGCTCTGAAAGTGAAAGATCGAAAACATCAACAGAACCGTCAATCAATAATAAATATAACTATTAAAAATCACATAATACTAGTTCTGTTGGGCTAATCCAATTCATGCAGGAGTGTACAAGACAATGACCTTTATTATACCAGTATAACACTTACGGTTGTTTCTTTATAGTAGCCATAAGCTCGAATTTCTAGCCTTAAAGAAAACAAGCAAAATATCCATCAAATCAACAGAAAGGAACTCCTAAGCGGTAGAGGGATATTTAGAGTATCATTTTGGATACAAAATATGCATTTATTAAGAAAATCATATGAAAATAAATAGAAAAACAACTCACGTTCTCCAGACAACGTCAAAACCAGTGAAACAACGTTGGCGCCGAGTGGCGACGGCTGACCGAGAAAGCAGGGAACGTTGACAGGAAGTGAATTATACTTCCGTTTACCGTCGCCGTCGCAGAAAACGTCACTGCTTAAGTTCCCTACTTCCATTTGGATTGTAACTGCAGCATGGGGGGGAGGGGGCGGGCAACGTTTTAAAAATGAAAATCTCGGGCACTTTTTGAAAGAAATTTCGGGTAAATTCGGGTAATATTGCTGTTAAATATTCGTGAAAATTTATATTTTGAACTGTTTTAACATTAAAGTAATATGTTTTAACATTAACATAATATATCAGAGTTGTTTTGCAGTTGCCCGCTTTAGCATGCTGTAGCTCATGAAGAAACTCGTATGTTGAATACAATCTAATAATCGACAGTCGACTCTTCATTTTTCCGGCAAAAGTGTTTTGCCCCCAGGTACGCCTATGATTACTTCTTACACCATTCAGGGCTTATCACAAAAACATTTGGAGCTGACTGACGGCTCTGAAGCACCAAAAGCAGTCAGGTCTAATAATAATAATTTATTTAATTATCCATCTTAAAATTAAAAAGTACAATGGACTTACAATATATGCTTAAAAAAGTATGAGTTAAAAGGATTGAATACAGTACGGTATAGAGTTCTAGATTAAAAGTGCGGAATAAAATGTTAAAATATTAAAGGTATTAAAAATATTTACAAGCTCTCGCTGAAAAAGATAATTTATCCCTCTCAGTCCCCAATTTCGTGTCCGGTTAATGTCTCTAAGATTATATTGGTGGTTAATTAACTAATTCTGGTAAGAGATTTATGGCAGGGATGATGTGGATCATTTCTAAACCTTAATACTTCGCGACCAGTACTGTAGCTTCCTCCCTTCTATCAGCCAACGGTGCTAAATAATCTTTCTCCAACCCAAGAATTCGTAAGCTCCTATATTTTGACTCGCTCGATCTCATTTTGAAGGTAACTGGGGAGTCCAGCCTACACAGGAGATGCATACTCGAGAATCGGTCTTATTTGGTTTTGTAGGTAGTGATACCAACTTCTATTGGTAAATGAGATTTTCTACATTCTCTAAGATGATACAAACGTTAGTATTTGCCTTTCGCGTGATTTCTTCAATATGAGCGTTCCATTTTAAATTGTTTTGGTACCACACTCCAAGTAATTTGAAGGCACTGACCCTTTCTACCAGCTTATCTCCGATACAAAAGCGTGGTGGTTCGGGTATAGAGTCAGTGAAGGAAATCCACATGTCCTTGGTTTTATTGGAATTTAGTACCATTTTATTTGAATCAGCCCAATCATTTACTGCGTTAATAGATTGTTGTAAATTACTGCAAGTATCCCTTCCAACTACTTCATACTGTGCAGTGGCGGATTAAGGGGGAGGGGGGCTGACTGGGCTACAGCCAGGGGCCCGCAGCCTCACAGATCCGGGGGGGGCGCTGATGTCTTATTAAAAAAAGAATGCCCCACGCCCCTACGAGCAGTGCAAGAAGGGGCCTGGGGGGCCCAATCAGAAATACAGCCAGGGGCCTCAGGTACCCTTAATCCGCCTTTGGTACTGTGTGCAGTCGTCCGTGTATTTATGCATGCTCACATTTAAGTGTTCTGGTAAGGCGTCCGCCAGGTCATCAATATATACATTAAATAAAATAGGGGAGATTACTGAGCCTTGTGGAACACCAGCTGGGCACGGTGCTACAGAGGATAGAGTACCACTCTATGGCGGATAGAGAACGCTCCGGCTACCTGATAGACTTAGCGCGGTTCGATCGTAAACTAGATCGCGCGCGGACACATCACGACACAACTTAATGGTGCGCAACGTGATCAGACACGGCGGAAACGTAGTGCGATTTGACCAAAGGATGCTATCATTAATTCTTGGGGTTGACGGCTAAGGAATACTGAAAGTCTTTGTGAATGCTTTGTGAAATAGTAAAATTTTGTGGCCCAACACCAACCACTTGGATGATTTCATGACCTAAGTCACCTAACCCAAAATTTTGTTTTCTTTTCATGGCCCCACCATAGTATACATTACACCTTAGTTAACTCATTCCTGTTCGAGGATTTCCCCAGAAATGAATAAAATCGTCTGTTATTAGCCAGAATAAAGAGTACTAAAGACCAATCCGAAGAGGGAACGGGTTTTTTTATGTACCAACAATTGGACCAAAATGGTCCTGATCTCTGAAGGCAAAAATAGGAACTATGATTTATTTAGTTTTACTAGGAACTGAAATTCAATGAGAATAAGATTAAAGTGCATGCTGCGTGGAAATGCATAGGAAAACTTTAATAAGAACATGTGACTAGGAGTTTAAGAGTCAATGGGGGTGGAGTTTGCTTTTAGGGGAGCACGGGTGGCGTGTGCTGTCAGCGCGCTGCCTCTCACCAAGAAGTTAAGCCTGGTTAGACGGGGTTAGTATTTGGATGGGTGACCGCTTGGGAATGACCCCGTTGTCGAGTAGTTGTCAACTCATGTGAGTAGAGTTGATCTCTCCTGCTTCGGGAGGGGAGGGGGGGGGCATGGTTCGTCGGGTTCTCCAAAAATCAACACCTAACTTCTTGCCTGGAGAGCCTTTGATGTGCCTCACTGTCTCGACACGGTCACGTTGATCTGCGCGCAATTCAGCCGCTGGCTTGCAAGTAAGGATGATTAGTCCCCAGTCCTTTATTCTTTATATGGGTGTGGTCTCTTCCTTATGTGAGAAACATATAATTATGTCTAAAAGGTATGAATATAGAATGTTCATTTTTATGGCTTTTGTTAGTAAAATCTTGTGACCAACTTGCAACTACTGACAAAGTTAAAGTTTTTCTAGAATTTGGTTTATTAATCAACCTATGTATAGGCATAATTTAGAACTCACGATTTATAAAACTTCTCATGTGAAGTTGATAAGATTATAGTTTACATGTTATCTACCGGTGCTATATATAAACTACAACGTTCATTACTTTAATAACCAAAAAGCTCAAAACTATCAGAACTGCAAGTCGAAAGCTCTTAGAACAAATCTTAATGCATGGTGAATCCAAAATTATACGCAACACGCGTAAATATTTAAGCTGACTTCTCGCCGGACTGAATCGTCCCTTTTCGTTTTGGAACTATGCAGACTTGACTATTTTACTCTGAATAACCCTTGACCATTTCACTCTGGCTAACGCTAGACTACTTTACTCTGACTATAACGTACGCCAGACCATTTTACTCTGGCTAACTGTAGACTACTTTTCTCTGGCTAGCTCGCCCTGCTAGTCTGTCTAACGCCAGACGATTTCACTCTAGCTAACGCTGGAATATTAGTTTACTCTGGCTAACACTAGACTACTTTACTCTGGCTAGCTCGCCCTGCTGCTAACGCCGGACTATTTTACTCTGGCTAACACTAGGCTACTTTACTCTGGCTAGCTCGCCCTGCTAATCCGGCTAACGCCAGACGATTTCACGCTAGCTAACGTCAGCTTTACTCTGGCTAACACTAACTACTTTACTCTGGTTAGCTCGCCCTGCATGCTACTCTGGCTAACGCCAGACGATTTCACTCTAGCTAACGTCAGACCATTTTACTCTGGCTAACACTAGACTAGTTTACTCTGGTTAGCTCGCCCTCAGTGCTACTCTGGCTAACGCCAGCTAGACGATTTCATGCACTCTAGCTAACGCCGGTCTATTTTTACTCTGGCTAACACTAGACTATTTTACTATGGCTATCCCGCCTTGCTACTCTGGCTAACGCCAGACGATTTCACGCTAGCTAACGCCGGACTATTTTTACTCTGGCTAACACTAGACTACTTACTCTGGCTGGCTCGCCCTGCTACTCTGGCTAACGCCAGACGGCAGACGATTTCACTCTAGCTAACGCCGGACTATTATTACTCTAGCTAACGCCAGACCATTTTACTCTGGCTAACACTAGACTCTGGCTATTAAACACCAGACTATTTCACTCTTAACGCCGGACTATTTTACTCTGGCTAACGCCAGACCATATTACTTGTCAAGGAGAAAGCTCTTGGACACCAAGGCTTAATAACGATTTGAAACCTATATATCTGATTAAAGATCGTAATCAAGTTGTTCTTATTTCTGACTTCTACATTTATAATAAAGATCTTGGCTTTAGTCGACAATGTGTCACAAAAAAGTAAAAATTAAGCTTAATTTCAAGTGTTACATGGCAGGTAATGGCAAGTACAGCGTTTTAACCTATCAATATTAACTTTTTCTGCGAAGTTTTTACTCAATTCAAACACATTTCAGCGTTTAGCTTTCAAAAGAGTTGATGACACTGAAAAGGATATCTGTTTGGTTATATTTTTTTAGATTTGAATCATAAGTCACCCTTCATTTCCGAATCTCCGTGACTTATGTTACTTAAGATGTTTATATTACCTTCCTTGAATTATCGTTTCCCTACATAAAGTTTTATTAAAACACAAGTTTTGAGAAGTCGTTTTACAAGTATTGTAATTCTTACCTCATCTTTTGTCGAAGTCGAAGACGAAGTCTCTCCTTTTTTTGCAGTTTCTCTCATGATGATGAGTCACCTTTAAAATATATCAGTTTGAATGTGTTAATCACTCAGAATATTCCTTCAGAAATCCGAAATGCAGCCCTTGAAACTATTTCTTTATAGCAACTGTATAAAAAGTTGAAAACAACTTCCTCTATAGACCGCGTGTCAACTCAACTCAACTCAACTGTATAAGAATGCCTTGCGAATCGTTTAATATATATTATATAGCTTCAACATGTTTGTTCCGTCAGACGTACAAGGGCTAAAGCAAAATTATAAATTAAACCTAGTTAATACTCCACAGTACAAAAGTATTGCCTGTCAATCCAGGGTAATTTCCAACACAAACAAATCATTGTTCAACTAATTAAGTCCCTCAAAGATGATTAAAGCAGTTTTACAAACTGAATGCTACATCGAAATATTAATCTTCCCTGGTCCGTCCTGACAAAGAACTTTGAAAGATTAATGGGCTAATAATTGATAGACGTACGTGTTGGAGTTGTATAAAGATTTACCCAATCGACAAATAAACTATAGTTACTTGTTAGATCAAAGTGAAAAGTGGTAAACTACCGAGAATAGTTTTGATTTGACAAATAAAACACAAAGCTCCGTGCAATGCATATGTACTCTTATAAAGGGTTCGTTTGACGTCATTTGAACACGAAAGAAGTTGATCAGAAGGTATTCAAATGACATCAAATGCACCTTTATAAGAGTACATATGCACAGGAGCGGTATGTTTTATTTATTTTATAAAATATGAAAAAAAAAACCCAACTAAAAGTGGGATAGTTTTGAAAGTTCGCTACCTTTTCCCGCCAGCTGACGCCATTCTACGCCATTCCGCGCCATTTTACGTCATTCGTGATCTTCATACTCTTATAAATGCACGGGGCCCAGCCAATCAGCGTGCGTAGCTAGAGGACACCTTGTTTTATAAAGTTACTTGTTACCTTTTCAATGATTGCATGCATATACTGATATACACCAAAAGAAATTTCTTAATAATAATAATAATTTGTTCTGAAATTCATGTTTTTTAGATTTCAAGTCTTTTGAACTTTATGCAAAAGTTGAATAAAAATTATTGCAGTTAAATTATTTTTTGAAATATAATAATAATATTATTCAACGTTTGGTTTAATTTTGGAGATGAATTGTAAGCCAAGGTGAGTGGAAAACGACAAAAAAATAGTGACAACATGGCGCTCTTTGGAAGATTGCGTTAGCGGGGTGGCGTTGAACCAATAGTAATGCTGGTTTGCACGTGAGTTTGCGTTCTCGACCAATCATATAAGAGCATTTCTGTTTGTGTTAAAAGTTAACATTGCCAAATCTCCCCGAAGAGGATGAGTGATGACTGATTCTACCATAAATCATTACTGTCACCGTTTGTCGTGTGTAAATAGCCCAAGCCGTTTTTAATTCAAAATGTAAACAGCGTTCATACCTTTAAGCCTACTAGGCACCGAGTTTCCTCAGCTAGAGGTTTGCTTTCAAACTGTCTTATGACTTTTGGAACTATATATTTCACTGGCTTTATCATGTTCATCAAAGTACGCTACGGACATGATGAATTGCTCTTGTGCAATCCTCAATGCGTTGTCAACAATCTGCTGGACAATATAAGACTACGTTGTGGCCTAGCCAACAGTGGTAAAATATTGGATTTATCCGACGAATCAGGTATTACTATTTACACTGGAAGTTTGACTGCGGAATCAACCAAATAGTCGTACTGTTAACTGTGACAATATATTATACTCCGGCCCACTCCCAGACAATCTACCTACTCTTGACAGCATGTTTCAGCACAGTTTCGAATTCCGGAAGTTTAATATTCCTTATATATATTCGTTTAAGAAGGAAATGGAACTTGCATTGTAGACTAAACAAGACGGCTTGTCGTCTCGTTTATGCACTGTGTTTAATTAAAGCGATTTGGTGCGACTCGATATTTAAACAACTTGTCATGCATGTACCATGCATTCAGAACAATGCTAAATACCCACGCAAGTTGGAGTGGAGTGGAGTGGAGTGGAGTGGAGTGGAGTGGAGTGGAGTGGAGTAGAGAGTAGAAAGTAGAGAGTAGAGTAGAGTAGAGTAGAGTAGAGTAGAGTAGAGTAGAGTAGAGTAGAGTAGAGTAGAGTAGAGTAGAGTAGAGTAGAGTAGGGTAGGGTAGGGTAGGGTAGGGTAGGGTAGGGTAGGGTAGGGTAGGGTAGGGTAGGGTAGGGTAGGGTAGGGTAGGGTAGGGTAGGGTAGGGTAGGGTAGGGTAGGGTAGGGTAGGGTAGGGTAGGGTAGGGTAGGGTAGGGTAGGGTAGGGTAGGGTAGGGTAGGGTAGGGTAGGGTAGGGTAGGGTAGGGTAGGGTAGGGTAGAGTAGAGTAGAGTACTAAACTAAATTGCTAATTTAATACAAATTATTACATTATTTTGTTGTGACCAGCTACTCTACTCTACTCTACTCTACTCTACTCTACTCTGCTCTGCTCTGCTCTGCTCTGCTCTGCTCTGCTCTGCCCTGCCCTGCCCTGCCCTGCCCTGCCCTGCCCTGCCCTGCCCTGCCCTGCCCTGCCCTGCCCTGCCCTGCCCTGCCCTGCCCTGCCCTGCCCTGCCCTGCCCTGCCCTGCCCTGCCCTGCCCTGCCCTGCCCTGCCCTGCCCTGCCCTGCCCTGCCCTGCCCTGCCCTGCCCTGCCCTGCCCTGCCCTGCCCTGCCCTGCCCTGCCCTGCCCTGCCCTGCCCTGCCCTGCCCTGCCCTGCCCTGCCCTGCCCTGCCCTGCCCTGCCCTGCCCTGCCCTGCCCTGCCCTGCCCTGCCCTGCCCTGCCCTGCCCTGCCCTGCCCTGCCCTGCCCTGCCCTGCCCTGCCCTGCCCTGCCCTGCCCTGCCCTGCCCTGCCCTGCCCTGCCCTGCCCTGCCCTGCCCTGCCCTGCCCTGCCCTGCCCTGCCCTGCCCTGCCCTGCCCTGCCCTGCCCTGCCCTGCCCTGCCCTGCCCTGCCCTGCCCTGCCCTGCCCTGCCCTGCCCTGCCCTGCCCTGCCCTGCCCTGCCCTGCCCTGCCCTGCCCTGCCCTGCCCTGCCCTGCCCTGCCCTGCCCTGCCCTGCCCTGCCCTGCCCTGCCCTGCCCTGCCCTGCCCTGCCCTGCCCTGCCCTGCCCTGCCCTGCCCTGCCCTGCCCTGCCCGCCTGCCCTGCCCTGCCCTGCCCTGCCCTGCCCTGCCCTGCCCTGCCCTGCCCTGCCCTGCCCTGCCCTGCCCTGCCCTGCCCTGCCCTGCCCTGCCCTGCCCTGCCCCTGCCCTGCCCTGCCCTGCCCTGCCCTGCCCTGCCCTGCCCTGCCCTGCCCTGCCCTGCCCTGCCCTGCCCTGCCCTGCCCTGCCCTGCCCTGCCCTGCCCTGCCCTGCCCTGCCCTGCCCTGCCCTGCCCTGCCCTGCCCTGCCCTGCCCTGCCCTGCCCTGCCCTGCCCTGCCCTGCCCTGCCCTGCCCTGCCCTGCCCTGCCCTGCCCTGCCCTGCCCTGCCCTGCCCTGCCCTGCCCTGCCCTGCCCTGCCCTGCCCTGCCCTGCCCTGCCCTGCCCTGCCCTGCCCTGCCCTGCCCTGCCCTGCCCTGCCCTGCCCTGCCCTGCCCTGCCCTGCCCTGCCCTGCCCTGCCCTGCCCTGCCCTGCCCTGCGCTGCCCTGCCCTGCGCTGCGCTGCGCTGCGCTGCGCTGCGCTGCGCTGCGCTGCGCTGCGCTGCGCTGCGCTGCGCTGCGCTGCGCTGCGCTGCGCTGCGCTGCGCTGCTCTGCTCTGCTCTGCTCTGCTCTGCTCTGCTCTGCTCTGCTCTGCTCTGCTCTGCTCTGCTCTGCTCTGCTCTGCTCTGCTCTGCTCTGCTCTGCTCTGCTCTGCTCTGCTCTGCTCTGCTCTGCTCTGCTCTGCTCTGCTCTGCTCTGCTCTGCTCTGCTCTGCTCTGCTCTGCTCTGCTCTGCTCTGCTCTGCTCTGCTCTGCTCTGCTCTGCTCTGCTCTGCTCTGCTCTGCTCTGCTCTGCTCTGCTCTGCTCTGCTCTGCTCTGCTCTGCTCTGCTCTGCTCTGCTCTGCTCTGCTCTGCTCTGCTCTGCTCTGCTCTGCTCTGCTCTGCTCTGCTCTGCTCTGCTCTGCTCTGCTCTGCTCTGCTCTGCTCTGCTCTGCTCTGCTCTGCTCTGCTCTGCTCTGCTCTGCTCTGCTCTGCTCTGCTCTGCTCTGCTCTGCTCTGCTCTGCTCTGCTCTGCTCTGCTCTGCTCTGCTCTGCTCTGCTCTGCTCTGCTCAACTCTACTCTACTCTACTCTACTCTACAATGGCGGTCCCCATTGGTCCCGTTGGCGGTCCTGTTGAAACTATTTGATCATAACTGGCACAAAACTATGCATAAATATGTTTCACGAGGAATGTTTAAGAAAAGCAATGAACCAATGAAAATGCAGTGTCCACCAGCCGGTGCCAAGGCCTTTTCCAGCCATATCAATTTAAAAAAGGCCCTGGGAACGAGGTTGACTCCATTTCTTTCCACTCTACTCGTTGGAGTATGATAGAAAAAGTAGAATGAAGTATAGATCAATAAAATTACATTTTAAACATTCCTTTACCATATGCACGGGTGGCGTGTGCTATTAGCGCGCTGCCTCCTCACCAAAAAAGTTAAACCCGGTTATGTGTATCACCCTGTTGTCGCCCTTTGAACTTATGTGAGTACTAAATAGAGTTGTAGCTGATCTCTCCTGTGCTTCGAGTTTTTTTTGCCAGGTTCTCCGGTTTTCCTTCCTCCGTAAAATCAACACCTACATCTTGGCGCAACACGGCCTGGCTGCATTCTCGTACTCAGACCCACGCGCTAATGCGTCAAGTGGCTGTGGAATCTCTGTAACTATGCAACATGTCCTCTCACTTGAGTATCATGATAATCATCATTTCTTCACACAGTCGAATATGATAATTATCATGATGCTCAAGTGAGATTATGTCCCATATGCGGGATGTTAAACTAAATTGCATATAACAAAAGAACCATTAGGGGTGTTGTGGTCGGGGTCTGAGAGGCGGGACTTTTTTCCAGAGGGTTGTGGAAAAAGGAATTCCCTACCCCCAAACCCCCAACTCAACCCCCACCTCTAAACCTGACCCTAACCCTAACCACAACCCTCCGGAAAAAAGTCCCGCCTCTCAGACCCCGACCACAACACCCCTAATGGTTCTTTTGTTAGGGTTGTCAGGGAGGTGGGGGTTGAGTTGGGGGTTTGGGGGTAGGGAATTCCTTTTTTAAAATGATGATTATTGTTAATTCAACGACATCTCACAAATGACAATAATCATCATTTCGAAATGAGAGGATATGCTGAACTATAAGCGTTCTGATTGGCTTTAGGAAACAATGAAAAGATTCAAACAAATTCAACAAAATAAAAATTTCACAATGTACACTCTGTTTGCCATGAAACGTACGTTTGATATAATTTGACAACAAATAACAGCAATACACCACATTTGAATTCGAAAAATATTAAAGTATAGGTTATTTTAATTTGAGGCCACGAGGGCCGGGGATATGTGATATATTAAACACATATCCCCAGGCCAAGGGGCCTCAAAATAACGTACTTAACTTTCACATGGACGAGGTTGACAAGAGTCACAATAGAAAAGAAATATTAATCTTAATATAAATGAGGGAAAATAATGGAGGAGAAATTAATATTAAATCTAAATGAGGGGAATATTAATCTATTGTTTTGCCGGTGCTATTGAATATATTCCCCGAAAAGAACAAAGAAAACCGAGCCCTGTGAAAATTAAAATGTATTATGCGAAAGAGTGAGTATATTGCGATCGTCAAAACAACAGCCTTCAATCCCATGTTCTTAAGTTTCGCCAGCTGATCTTCCATAAGTGCGTGAGAGAAGAAAACAACACTTTCCTCCTAGATTGTGCTGATGTAATTCCTCGTTTTAGATTTGTTAGTAAGGAATTATGGCTGTTATGGTATCCGGCTCTCTGTTCTCCCTTTAACACTAAACTAGATTGTCCCGTTCTTTCTAGGTAACGCATAGCGTCGTATACCTCACGATTAATGATACAATACAATACAATACAATACAATACAATACAATACAATACAATACAATACAATACAATACAATACAATACAATACAATACAATACAATACAATACAATACAATACAATACAATACAATACAATACAATACAATACAATACAATACAATACAATACAATACAATACAATACCATACCATACCATACCATACCATACCATACCATACCATACCATACCATACCATACCATACCATACCATACAATGCAATACAATACAATGCAAAACAATACAATATTTATTTATTTATTTATTTACTTATTTATTTATTTGTTTACTTATTTATTTATTTATTTATTTATTTATTTATTTATTTATTTATTTATTTATTTATTTATTGTCGATGGACGTGGGGAGTGGTTGCCCATTCTCCCGAGCCAGAGGCTCGCGTTGCAAACGCTCAACCATTAAAGTAAATGTAAATAAATAGATTACAAGTAATAAATAGGCATAGCAATAACAGTTATGAACTAGGTTTAACAATAATAGTTATAAAGAGCAATATAGATAATTATGAAGATCTATTTACAATAATAATAGTAATTCAATTACACAGTACGGTCTATAAGCACCTGTTGCATTGGCAGCCGGAAAAACTCATTCCCTTAATTTGGGAGCGAAATTCAGACATAGAAGTAGAAGATTTAGCAGCAGTGATGGATACGATACGATATTTACAGTTACACGAGATTTATACACGAGATTTGTCAAAGGAGGGAAAATGACAAGCCGTTACAATGAGTCTGGCCCGAGAGTTTCGAATGTTTGGAATGCGCCTGTTACGTCACTGCACCGAGAATCCGACCCAGAGCCACAGAATAGTAAGACAACCAGAAGTCCAACTCGCGTCGGAACCTTTGTAGTTTATGTCCTCGCGCATGTCGCCTCGCGCATCTTCATTCCTCGCCATCCTACACCCAACCTTAAGACCTGGGTACGAGGTTGTCCTACACCATCCTGGCAAGTTCCCCCAGCAGTTTGACCTTCAAAAGAAGGTTCGCGTAGGATGGCGTAGGATGGCGTAGGATCGCGTAGGATGGCGTAAAATATCGCGCATGCGCATTGAAGAAATGCGGACAAGTTTTCACTAGTACTTGAGTTGGACTTCTGATTGTATTACTATTCTGTGCAAGAGCTCCAGCCTGGCGAGGGGGGTGCGCGTGGATCTGGGTACGAGAATGCCGCTGGCCCCCAGTCCTTTACCTTTATATACATGCATCTTCATCTTTTTTCCAAAATAGCTTTATTTTTTCTATTTAGGACTAGTGTTAAGACTGAACGACCACAAAGAAGATTACTCCGACTTGTATCTTTCAGATCATTCTACGTACATTTTAGTCGAGAAACAGACAGGGTTAACAAAAGAAACCACATTGCCCTCAAATTACGTTCCTCTTCTCGATAACGTCTCGACGCTTTTACCTAAATTTAAACTTCGTGTTTCTATCGACACTCCGTTTGTTAATTTAGATCAAAAAAGTTACAAAACCTCCCGCGCAGAAAGAAGCACTGGTAGCAACAAGTCCCCCAACAGAAAAACCAAACGGGTGAAAACAAAGACACCGAAAGATTCTCGGTAATTAAGCGTTCATTGGCTTACATTTGGCGTTTATTGGCTTACATTTGTGGAAAGAGAGCGTTCATTGGCTTACATTTGCGGGAAGTGCGCGTTCATTGGCTTACATTTGTGGGAAGTGCGCGCTCATTGGTTTACATTTACAGGAAGTGCGCGTTCATTGACTTACATTTGCGGGAAGTGCGCGTTCATTGACTTACATTTGCAGGAAGTGCGCGTTCATTGACTTACATTTGCGGGAAGTGCGCGTTCATTGACTTACATTTGCGGGAAGTGCGCGTTCATTGACTTACATTTGCGGGAAGTGCGCGTTCATTGGCTTACATTTGCAGGAAGTGCGCGTTCATTGACTTACATTTGCAGGAAGTGAGCGTTCATTGACTTACATTTGTGGAAAGTGCGCGTTCATTGACTTACATTTGTGGAAAGTAAGCGTTCATTGACTTACATTTGTGGAAAGTGCGCGTTCATTGACTTACATTTGTGGAAAGTGCGCGTTCATTGACTTACATTTGTGGAAAGTGCGCGTTCATTGACTTACATTTGTGGAAAGTGCGCGTTCATTGGCTTACATTTGCAGGAAGTGCGCGTTCATTGACTTACATTTGCAGGAAGTGAGCGTTCATTGACTTACATTTGTGGAAAGTGCGCGTTCATTGACTTACATTTGTGGAAAGTGCGCGTTCATTGACTTACATTTGTGGAAAGTGCGCGTTCATTGACTTACATTTGTGGAAAGTGCGCGTTCATTGACTTACATTTGTGGAAAGTAAGCGTTCATTGACTTACATTTGTGGAAAGTAAGCGTTCATTGACTTACATTTGTGGAAAGTGAGCGTTCATTTGCTTGCGTATACATTCGCAAGAAGTGAGCGTTCATTGGCTTACATTTGCGGGAAGTGAGTGTTCATGAGCGTTGCCATAAGTGAGCGTTCACGGATTCCATAGGAAGGTCACAAAAAGCAAAACTTGCAGAGTTCGGTTAGCACTCACAACTACTATCACGTAAAAGCGCATATTTTGAACTCGGAATATAAGATTGTTCTCTACTCTGACTATGCATGTTTGTGTTTGTTTAGTAAAATCAGAGGATTTAGCCCTGATGACGCGAGAATGAAATTAGTGGTTACCAGTAGGTTACTTACCCAGCTAGGTATGGAGTATGAACCACTGCAAACTGAGGTAGAAACCTTTCTTGTCTATTTATATTTAAATATTAGACTTGACTATGATATTTTGTCTCTTATGTGGGCCCTTATGAGACTATTTTATTCAATATACATATATATTTTTTTGATATGGTCTACCCTCGAGAAGAAGTCCCTAATTTTATGATGCCGAGCAGCTAGCCTGACTTGTTAGTGAGTTTACCACCTAGCGTATATAAATAGAAACGGTCGTTTAGAGTTGAATAGAATCGGATTGGAGAACAAACAAATAGCCAATAAAGCGCGCGAAAATTTTAACCAATAGACTCCCCATAATGCCTGCACTGCAGGCTATCTGCATCACTGATCTCTATGGTATTCCAGGTCCAGTGTACCTTGCGGGCTTAAGAGTAGTCGAAAACATGCAATTCTGAAATGGCAGTTTACCGAAAAACAGAAGGGAAATACAAGCAAATACAGTCCAAAATTGTCAACTACATACTTCAAGGTTTTGTAAAGACTTATGCTTTAATACCAAAGGTATATAGATAGTTTTATAATGAGGTTATTGACTGATTTCGTTGGGTTTTTTACGAGTTCTGTGATATAGGCAAATTTGTCGATTAACGGGCAGAGTCAAAAACTACAAAATAACACGTTTTACTGCTAAATGATGCCAACAAATGCAAAAACTAAACTTCTAAACCTTTTGCATTGTTCTATGTTCTTTGTTTGATACCAATGGCAGAAATATTTTTAATGTGGCTTTTTTCGTTTCTTTTCGTGCTACGAAAACACACAATTCTCCGTAGCGGCCATCTTGGTGTGTCACCTGTATATACAATGTACAGGGAGAATTACCTTAGTCTTCTGAGTATAAGTGTCTTGAAGCACGAACGTGAGGATCCGACGCCTTTGAAAACAGGAGGTTTAGAGCCCTAAAGACATCTGACTATTCAACAAAAGGGGTGGGATTGGGTTGGGTTTCTTTTGGCTGAGCTAGTTTCTGTGCGAGCGCGAAGCGTTCGACGCATTAGAGAACTGTGGAACACTGCAAGGGTTAGCGTTGCGCCCCCTCCCCCCTTAAATACTCCTTCATCACGTGATTCAGCGGAATGCCCAAGGGTGTACGGGTCCGTAATCAAGGAGTAACACGACAACCTTCGGAGATTACAGAACCAATATACGACACGGAAAGTTCGCTGTTAACCGCATCTAATGCTTAAATATATTTATATAGAGACCAGTGGTCTGCATGCTAGACTCCTCAGAAGCCTCCCCCGGCAGACGTTTTTAGGGAAGCGGTAAACCCGCTCCCGCTAACGCCTGCTTTTGTGTTTTCTTCCATGTATACAAACACGAGATCAGGGACTGCGGAGCAGGGGGGGGGGGCTGAGGGCTGGGAGGCTTTAGCCCCCCCCCTCCCCCCAATAATATTTCTAAGTAAATTAATATTGTGCATCCAAAAAGTATTTTATTGCAATAGACAGAAAAAATGTTCAATCAGTCATGCACTCTAGCGCACGCAGCGGTCTGCACTTGAACATTATATCAACAATACTGTTACTGTTGACAATATGTTGTGTTGTGTTGGGCGTTTGTTCTGGTTTGCTCTTATACCTAAATATTAATCTATTAATGGCAACAAACAAACAAGTGTTGTCTTTTGAGAGTTTTCTGACCTTCAGAATTCTGTTAATTCTTCCCCCAAAATGCAGGAAATGGCATTTCCGAGACTCTAGATTTCAAAAATTTCCGAGGGGTCATGCCCCGACCCCCCTATAAGAGCCCCTTTTGTGAACATCTGGAGATCAAGTAAACAATTACGGTATGTGAAAACACGAAGCTGAATATAATGTTTTTGTCGATTGTTTACGAGTATTAAGCATATTTGATTAGATGTTTTACTGCAATAATAAGACTAGGGAGGACATTTGGGTTTTCGGTATTGCAGTTTTGTGGTGTTTCGATCATTAATCTCAGCTTCGGTACGGTATATTTGGCTTTATCCAGCCCAGCCATGCAGTTTCGGTCTAGTTCTGACATGTTGACTAATTTTCGACACAAAACAATAAAATCTTCGGTGACTGCACAGTGACAGAGTTGACAGGCCGAGTAGGCTAAAGGTTTTTGTCACATTTGAAGCAGTACTTGCTGTACTTCACTTATAGTAACTGTATTCAACTTCTTTATCGGAAGAAAATTGTGTTGTTGACCACAATTTTGCGAAGCTAATTAGCAGAAACGCGTAAAACTGGAAAAAAAACGCGTTTGTGATGTTTGGTGACGTCGCAAACATCACGATCTTGACGCGAAAAGAATATTTAAATGCAAAGCGTCACGTTTCGGGGACTTCTAAAATATAAATCTATATTACTAATCTGTAAAATATAAATATAAATCTGTAAATATATAGTAACAAGATATAAATACTTTACATTTTTGTTTCTCTAATGGAATATAATGCCATGACCCATGATGACACTATATCTACTGCTGTATATACAATGTGATAATCGGTGTTCGCTATTCCGGTAGGACAAGGCCCGCGAATTTTTGTTGAGATGAGTGGTTGTTTATATGATTTATATAGATTTCAAGGTCTCAAAGGTATATTCAATCACTTCTTAATAAACAGAAACGAAGCAAGGCAATGCCGTGTCTTGTCAATTGATTTGTAAATCAGTAAATATTGTGGTGTGCAAGCGAAACGCTCAAATGACCCATTTGACGACAATCAATGCCCGGTGTTGATTGGTTGTATTGTCAAAGACGTCATATGGATTGTCTTCTAAAGCGGATATGAGTTCTTATTTTCAGTTCTCAAAACATATCCGTGTCAATACAACTGGTGTATAAAAAGTCGTTCTTTGCGACTTATCGTTGTATCAGACCATTTTTCCTGTTCCCTATATCGGGTCAAGTTGACATTTGTAAATTTTTCAGAAGCGGACACGAACATTGGTACTTGTACGGCTCAAATGGATTTTTAAGCGACTCGGCGTTAATTTTTGTCTGTGGCCATTTGGTGGTGCGGAAGCACGCAAATAGACGAAGAAAAGTTTGGAGTTCCCCAAATCTGTCCCAGTCACACTTATAGAGGATTCCACCCAAGTAACTACATTGGGTCCGGAGGCTCTTTAATGATAGACGGAGTATTGTGGGTTCTTATTTTGGCTTTGTTTCACTTCGCAAAAGAAATTACAATATCTTGGAGATTTAGAAAGGTACCTGCTGTTGAATTTTAAAATATCGAGACGAACTCGAGAGATCAGAAAAGCGCCCGTAGGATCTTCACTTCGCCTACTCCCGTTTGATAATTTTGTATCGAGAAGATATCTTGATAGGAGGTGTATATATATATATATATATATATATATATATATGGTAACATACGCGCTGTTAAGACCGTGAAACATATAGATCAACGGATAAATCTGACAGAGATATCAGAAGACAATACAATTTGCATTCCAATATCATGGAAGAGACCGACGTTCAGGACTTGGTAAAGTCCGTGGCAAACAAACAGCAAGCGAATAAAAGGAAAAGGGATCCAGATATGTACTTAGACGCCGTACTCGAATGTACGGTGCGACGATTGAATCGCGAACGGATGGAACAAGATGAGAGCGTACGAAAGCGAAGGCGAATCTCGCCGATGAACGAGGACGAAACGGCGACGGGTTCTTGCAGCGCTCCCTCGGAACATTCACTGGAGAACGTAAACAATGTGGACTGCTCAAGGACTTTTACGAGCGACCCTATAAACGCATGTCTTGACGAGAGCGAATGCGATATAATGGACCGACATTTAGACGATGAACTTAGCGGTGATTTAAAAGAACTTCTTGATGAACTAGCTCGGGAGTTTCCCGGAGACTTTTGGCTAACGGATGCAAATAATAACTGTCAACTCTCATGTGAAGCCGAAGAAAACGAAAATGACTTATGGTTGTCAAATATAATCGAAGTCTTATGTTCTTCGTGATAAAGCCAACTCTTTAATTGTCAATATCGCTTTGGTACAAAAGAGTTTTGGGCGATGTTTTTATAATATTACGGTATTTATATTAAATACGGTTGTCGGCTGTTTGACTTTCGTTTTTTGAAATATACAAACTCTGCCGGAAGTTTGAACGTTTCAGCTAATTTATATATTATAATAGTATATTTGGATGTTTGCTATTAAAGTGTAGAGTAGAGTATAGTGGTGAGTAAATGCTACATGGACAATTTGTAAATAATATGGTGTATATAAATATTAATTATAGAGATATTTAAATAATAAAATTATGAATAATGATATACTATATACAAAATGTGTTACAGTGTTATGTTATAATTTGTGAAAATCTCATCACTTTTCACTTCTGAAAGCTCGCAGCTTTTCGAAACAGCGCAATGAATTCGACTCTTGAGTCTTGATTCTTGCGTGACACGTTCACTTCAAATTAATTTGATTTTGCTACATTCGTGCAATATCAATGAACAGTTTCGAGTTTAGTATTCAATAACTTGAAACGGCAAATATTCAAAACGTTCGCCATGGGAATTCGACTGCTCCCATAGCTTTGTTTGTTCGCCGACAGTCATGAACTTCGGGCAAAAACGAACTTCCAAGCTGGATTTTGAATAAGAATTGTGAAAATTTTTAGCTGCTCGTATTCTATAGTTTATTTAGTCTCTTATGGCAATGCCAACTTATCTCTAAAAATGTTTAAAATGAAGAAAAATTGTGGGATGTGTGCTGGCGTGTGTGGCGTTATTAAATGCCCACTGTTTGCTCGCTGTGCCGTGCTCTGGCTATACTAATTCATGTACTTAATGCATGTTTTGGGTTTGTGGCGATAAAAATACAATACTTGATAAAAATATGTACTTGTACAGATTGTGGAAACTTCGGAATGACTAAGCTTTTCTCCCGCCTACTCACAAGTTTGTTTTTCACTGCCTAAGATTTTGTTTAAAAGTGTTAAAATCGTGTCCATTCTCATCCCAGTTGTAATGTGTTCGTTAAAGTTAATGTTTAACGTCCCTGCTAACTCACTGGGGGTAATAAGACACTTCAACTGCAGACCTAATCGTTTTCGCAGCTGGGGCCATGCATGAGAGGCCAAGAACCACAACAAGACCGTATATATTTTGTTTCCATGTTTCGACACTTTCAGTTTGCTTTGACCGAGACACTTGTTCATTAAATTGAAGTAGGCCACTCAAGTCAAATTATAATTTCCAAGGGGGGTGTGTGGTAAGAGGAGTATAGAAAAGCTGTCCAACATGAATATATATAACCGCTTGTAACATTGCTATCATGTTGTAGTTATTGCATCTAAATATTTCAGAACTGTCGGGGTAATTATAGGTTTAAACAATACCATGGTTGATATGCGTGTTTTCATTGGTTGTTTGCAATACTGAACAGACAACGGCAAAATGAATATCTATTTGTTAAATAATTAATCGGTGTAAGCGGGAAAGTTTCATTAAATCTTTTATTAATGGTGCAATCTGCATGAATGTGAATCTACTGTGTGTGACGCATTTACGAAAATTGCACCATATTGGCGAAACGGCGTGGCGCTCAATATTAAACATTCACACGTGAAAGTGATTTAAAATATTTAACTCATTCCTGTCCGGGGGCTTCCCCAGAGGTGAATAAAATCGTCTGGCGTTAGCCAGAATAAAATACTAAAGACCAATTCGGACAAGAAAGAGTTAAATGTTTTTAATCGGTTTGATCATTTTCAAAAGGAAGAGAGAAAAAATGCCTTTTAAAAATTAGCAATGATGTGGAATTTAACGGTTCGATCGGGCTAATTCAGAAATTCACTTTGACAAATAGGTTTGCACACACGCAAAATGCAAAAATTTAAACTTGACCAAAGTCTACATTTTTATATTCAATAATAGTTTATATATAATATTTTATAGTCATTTAAACAGTCTTTTATTTTTTATCAGTCTCAACCTG
The DNA here is from genome assembly GCA_964035015.1 of Corallium rubrum. Taxonomy (NCBI): domain Eukaryota; kingdom Metazoa; phylum Cnidaria; class Anthozoa; order Scleralcyonacea; family Coralliidae; genus Corallium; species Corallium rubrum. Next base: position 9,082,744 of record OZ036002.1, read on the forward strand.
AATTATTGATTCGACTCTTTTACAGTAAAAGGGTACTGTATAAACAGTATAGTCTCGTATTTTGCATGCGTTCAAAATTATGGTTCCTTTAGAGTCTTAGACCCCGTTTACACGATGCCGGTACAATTTGAAAACGGAACAAAATCATGCTGGTATGCAAATACAGCATATAACATTTCATGTTATTTATGTGCCGGATTTTGTTCCGCTTTCAAATTGCACCGGCATCGTGTAAACGGGGTCTAAGTAGAGCCAAGAAAGATAGGCCTCGTTTTTATGATTCCTACACATGGGTAATCATGTACACTGTAGATGTACACTGACAAAAGCAATACTTCTACTTCTTTCAGCAATTTCTTCACAGTATCGCAAGTCGCAACTTGTCTCGCAACAGCCAAATCGGTTGCGGAGGGTTGCATGTTACATCATCCAGGCACTTTTTCATGCAACTTCCGATGTCACACTGCCTGTTGGCTCAACTACCATTTTGTTCCGAGATTCGTCTGTCAGCAAGGTTTTATTGGCTTACCACCTCTAGGAGGAGTGTTATACGACGTATATATACCCCATGCATTGCGTCAAATACCAGTTGCATGCATACGGTTGTTGTATTAAATCGCGTTGTAACTCGAGTGGGTTTAGGTCATCAGGAGATATTAAAGCAAACGTATTTATGAGGTTTTATCATAAGCTATTCCTGTTCTCGAGTGGAACTTGTAACAAGTATTGAATTTGAGAATGGTCTAATAACGTGTTATTTGGCGGTAAACGATATATCCTACTGTTATTCATTGTCTGTCAGCAAAACAGTCAGTTTGACTTGACACTTGAAACAAGTCGGTCTCTGATAATATATCGCAACTCTTAGACAAAACAGGGGGGCGTATAGATGGAGGCCTTTGTGCCGACTTGCATTCGGCAACAATAAACTCACGACTTACTTTCTAGAATTTTGTATTACATTAGGAGGACTGCCCTTCAATACTTTTACACACATGCGAGTCAGGCAACACTTAGTCTCCCCCCCAGGCAACACTAGGCTTGCGATAGTAACTTCTAGTAATCTAGTTATTTCTTTATAATTCTCGTCACTATGGTATTTAAATGGCCGATATTGTTCGAGACGTCACACCTCCCCTCACCACTTAGTTTCTCCGGACAACTGTCTACACAATCCTAATCATTTTAATGATACCACACTTGAAATTTGGCATCGTTTACCAACGAAATATGTGAGTTGCCTTCGCGCGTTGTCGCCCCTGTTTCTTAAGCCCTGATCAAACGAGAACGCAAGTCATCGCAGGTTTTAGCTTGTGCTTGCTTGTGTGGTGACCTGCGGTGACTTGCGTTCTCGTTTGATTATGCGTGATCTTTTAATATACGATCCATGTTTGTTTATGTCTGACGAAGCACAGGTGGCCCAATCTCACACTAGGTTTACAGTTGTTATTTGTATTTGTTATGTAAACTTGCAAAATGTTGCCGTATTTTAACTTATAGTTCTGTCAATCATTAAAATAAACTTACTTATGACAGTTCATCTCTCATGCTGTCTACCTTCAGTGAGTTGAAACTTGTAGCAGCAATATAGTTTCGAACGGCGTTTGGGGTCGAACTATTGCCGCAACAAGTTTCAACTCACTGCAGGTAGACACCAAAAATAAGTTTATTTTAATGATTTACAAAACTATAAGTTAAAATACGGCAACTTTTACAAGTTTATCTAACAAATACAACAATAACAACTGTGGACGAAGTTGAATTAATAACTTAGGGGTACTAATTATGCAAATCACCTCAGATTCTGCTTTGCTTTATCGCTCGCTATTTCAATTCTAAAGTTTTTTGCTTTACTTTAACTATATTTGGGCAAGTCGTACAACTCTTTTACACCCGTGAAAAGTTGAAATACTAATAGAGATATCCTCAGAATACTGCAGGCTACTGATCACGATCAAGCCATTTATCTAATCAGACCAATCAGTATATGTTGATTTACTTGTCATTGATAAAGGCGACCGACTTAATATTAAGCCGCCCACTTAAAAACACTCGAGGCGGCTTGGTTGTAAAACATTTGTATTTAATCGTAACCGACATTTGTTAGTGCCTTGGTTAGTTGCAGGAAAGGCCTATGGCACGGATTACTTCCGGTAAATTCACGCGCTGTGATTGGTTGATGACGTAGCGAGATTTTCTCCGTAATGCCGGCGGGCATTATGAAAATTGTTAATGCTCTACGAGTGGAAACAAATAAAAAAATCCTAATAAGAAACTTTTTATTGGCGAAAAACGACGAAAATAAATGAAATAAACGACGATGAACATTACAAAAGCAAATTCTAGTATCCAGACGAGAAAGAAACAGTAGAAAATAGCGCTAGTCCGGTGTTTTGACGAAGTTAAAGGAGCGAAGACCACAAGAAATACAAGATTGATTTTGAGATATAATAACCTTGACCGTTTGGTCTTCACGGTAAAATATTAAACCTCGGTCTTGAACGTATTAACCTCGCTATCGCTCGGTCAATACAGCAAAACCTTGGTTTAATATTTTACCGCAAAGACCTCATTCTCAGTTATTAAGTAGTTAATATCCAGCTTTGCAGTTTTAAATTTATAAATATAAAGTATAAACATGCACTCTGTATATCTAAGACCAGACAATGAATATCAGACAAGGTATTTTTACAATCTAAAAGCTTTATTTCAATTTCATAAATATCAAGGGAGCCTTCTGTGAGTTCTACTTGGTACTTCCAAGGCCTTCACCAACAACGAAGTCTGGGGACCAGTTTCCCAGTTTCGTCCCTTCTCATCGACGACACCGACGGTAACTGTGACAGTGTAGAGATTGGCGAGAGGAAAAGCGAGAAGAAATTGGGTGCTGAAGTAGTCATTGTGAGGCTCCACGGTCTGTTGAAGAGGACCAAGTGGGGCGGTGAGAGATGCCTGAATGAGAAAGAGAAAATAATATAATTAAAGGAATTGTTGTCTTGTACAGCAAAAGAATGGAATGGATGAGGATGGAAAGGTAGAAAAGAAAGCTAAGGAAGTTTAGAAAAGAAAGCTAAGGAAGTTGAGACCAAAATCACAAAGAGAAGGTTGAGGAAGATAAAGTGAATGACCACAATGATGGCGGTGGTAGTGAAAATGATGGTGATGATAGTGATGGTAGTGATGATGGTGGTGGTGATGGTAGTGATGGTGGTGATAGTGACAATGGTGATGATGGTGGTAGTGGTGATAATGGTGATGATGGTGGATGGCGATAATGGTAATGATGGTGGTGGTGCTTGTAATGATGGTGATGATGGTGATAATGGTGATAATGGTGATGATGGTAGTGATTATGGTGCTGGTAATAATGATGGTGATGATGGTAGTGGTGATGGTGGTAGTGATTATGGTGATGATGGTGGTGCTGCTGGTAATGATGGTGATAATGGTGATGATGGTAGTGATTATGGTGATGATGGTGGTGGTACTGGTAATGATAGTGATAATGATGGTGATAATGATGGTGGTGGTGATGGTGATAATGGTGGTGGTGATAGTGCTGATGATGACGATGATGGTGATCAGGAGAAATGGAAAATAAGAAAGAGAATGATGAGGATAAAGAAACAACACAAGGAACAAAAAAAGCAAGCATAAAAACAAAGACGAGGGTGTTGGGAGAAATAAATATTCAAGACGGCAATGGAAGGGTAAAAGCTAAGAGAGAATAAGTCTTACTTTCAGATCTGTCGATTCCTTCCGTTCTTCGGATGTAACTGCGACAAGTAAAGCTATGGATTGAACCTTTCGGAATAATCCGGGATTTTGACCATGACGAATAACTCCCTCAATTTTCAACGCCATCTGACTTTCCACAGAGATAGTGTGAGGTTCGTTGTTGATGGGCTGCGACGGAGAAATCGCCAGCTGGAAGAATAAGATATAAAGATTTGTTAGTTCTGAATACGCATGCCTCCAAGCTATTTACAATTACAAAGATGTTAAAGGGAATAGTCAAAACACCATATATTTACCTTTATGGTCGTTGACTGAACATTGCTGAAGAAATATCTAGGTAATTTCATTGGTATTCCGAGAATACACACGGACATCCTGGAAAGACACTGGATTTCCTAAAATACATGCATAGCTATATTAATTATCATCATCGTCCTCCTTAACCATCATCATTCACCAACACCACCATCATCAACATCACCACCACCATCAAATATCACAACCAACAACAAACAAACACCACCATCATCACTATCACCATCATGACATCACCATCATCATCACCATCATCATCATCAACACAACCACCACCACCACCATCATCATCATCATCATCAACACCACAACCACCACCAAATAACACAATCAACAACAAACAACAAACACCATCATCACCATCATCATGACCTCACCACACCACCATCATCATCACCATCATCATCATCAACACCACCACCACTACCATCATCAACATCAACACCATCATCATGACCTCACCACCACTATCATCATCACCATCATCAACACCACCACCACCACCATCATCATCAACATCAACACCACCAACACCATCATCAACACCACCACCACCATCATCATCAACATCAACATCAACACCATCATCAACACCACCATCATCACCATCATCATGACCATCATCATGACCTCACCACCACCACCACCATCATGATCATCATCAACACCACCAACACCATCATCAACACCACCACCACCATCATCATCAACATCAACATCAACACCATCATCAACACCACCATCATCACCATCACCATGACCATCATCATGACCTCACCACCACCATCATCATCAACACCACCAACACCATCATCAACACCACCACCACCATCATCATCAACATCAACATCAACACCACCATCATCACCATCATCATCACCATCATCATGACCATCATCATGACCTCACCACCACCATCATCATCAACACCACCACCACTATCACCCTCTATCGTAATCGCTACCACTACGCTCCTGCTACTGCCACTATATCACTATCATTGCCATGATCACTACTAAGATTTCTATTTCTTTTTAATATAGTTTTGATGCAGTATACTACCATCAGTAGTACATCGCTGCCATAATCAACAAGAAAAGCAAGACTGCTCAACAACAAACTTACCACATCCGAAATTGGTCTGTCTTGTAACTCAACGTAAAGGCGCTAAAAATTGAGAAATATAAAAAAAGTAAGTATAGTCTGTTCGCCGTTTTTTATATAGAACATCTCATGACACATCCACGATTCATGGTTTGAGATGCTACATAACAAACACTCGGAAGAGTGTTTCATCAGGATATCCAAACACCTCGAAGTTTGTTCATAGGCTCAACTTCGCCTTGGTTTTCAACAAACGTTTCGGTGTTTGGATATCCTGACGAAACTCCTCCTTACATGTGTAAGATATATTACATCAAGCTACACTCACAATGTTAAATCATTTATCACACCCGTGATCATTAACAAGAGGAGAATTTTTCCTATATCGCGTAACATCCGCTCAAACTGATTTCTACTGATCATATCTACATTCATAATTATCAAATCTTTTTATCTTCTGATATGTTTCTCAACCCCCGCATGTACTTAAAAAGTTTGTTGACTGTATGAGCTACACAATAATGCTAAAATAAAGAGATTGTGAGGGATACGCCAAAAAGAAAATGTTGGTTGAACAAAAACTAATTTTGCATTGATTACTGTATAAATATGGCGGATTCAACATTTTTGTAGCATACCTACCATCATAATTATGATTTTTTTATCGTTTGATGTTTCTCAACTCCCAAATGTTCATAAAAAATTTGTTGATTCTATAGGCTACACAATAATGCCAAAATAAGAAGATTTTGAGTGGTACGCAAAACGTTCTAGGGTTTTGAGCGCTTTTAAAGTGCCTATGAACTCTCAAAACGACAAAGTAACATCTTTTGCAGATCTTCGTTTCCGTGCCTCGTTGTTGAGATATTTCAATTTCTTTGATATGCAAATTAAACACTAATAAAAATAATAATTTTCGCTTCATAGGCACTTTAACCGAAAATACGTGACATAGAAAAAATTCTCTCCTTAACCTTCACTCGTAAAAGCGCAAGCGACTCATCCCAAGGACTATCCTGCCAGTCAGTATATACGTTGGCTCCGTAATCCTGACGTTACCTACAGCAGACTTGCCCCAAATCTCTCGTTTATCGGTGCACGCGTGTACTACATACTTGTAACTCTTCCAGGATTTCACGGCATTTTCTTTCAAGTTTGTTGTACGACGTTTTCCCAGAATTCGAGACGTTTCCAAATTTAGAAGACGACAATCTAAAAACAATTTCAGAATTTCCGCAAAAGAACAAAGAATTCGGATTTATATAGGTCAGTAATCGGGCACCCCTTTTTAGCATTCACCATGCAGAGTGGGACTGTATTTTACCAGAGCAGACAGGTGGTGAACTATCGAGATTTTTGGAACGAAATACTGAAGTATCGAGTGGAGAACTTCATCATAGTAAAATGTTCACCTTTTATGGCTTTGTTATATCCAAAACACTGTCCTCTATTTTTTTTACACTCTCAATTATATTATACCATATACAGTCACGTGCATTGAAGTTGTCCTGTACATTACCTGGATAAGTCAATGCGGTTCATAAGTAGATCGATAGCACAAGCAAACAGCAGACAACTTTGCTGATGTCTAAAAATTAAGCTATTAAGGAAAATGACTAAACACTCAAAAGACGGAAAATTGCTGAAAATTATATATATATATATATATATATATATATATATATATATATATATATATATATATACATATATATACTGCAATGCTTGTATTAAACTTTGATTATCAGTTCGACTGTATATATAAACTGCAATGCTTGTATTAAACTTTGATTATCAGTTCGACTGTTCATATCAGTACTACATATATATATATATATATATATATATTTATATCACGATTGAGTCGGTTTTCTTTGATGTACCGCGGGATATATACAGGTTATATCCCGTGAATAAATAATTAGATAAAACTTGTGGATATAACTCGAAAAATCTTGATCGAAACTCTTCGAAATTGACGAAACCTTGTTCGAAAACCTCCTCAATCGTGATATAAGTCGGTTATATACCTCGAACTTGGGATATAAGTCATATATTGACCCTCGGGACCTTCGGCCCCTCGGGTCAATATATGACTTATATCCCGCGTTCTCGGTATATAACCTATACTTATATATATATATATATATATATATATATATATTATATAGTACTGATGTACTGATATGAACAGTCGAACTGTTTGGGCATTTAAACGACTTATAGTCAATTTACACATTACACAATTATATACAATACAGTGCATTTCTCTTAAAATTGGGTATATTTTTTGACATTTTCGGTGTATTATCTTTTAGCGGTTACCATCATTATAGTACAGAACTCGTACCAAGTTCTTGGCAAGGGTCTTCGTAGCTCAGTGGTCAGGGCACTGCACTAGTATCGCAGGGTCGCGCGGGTTCAATTCCTAGCCAGAAGGCCTTAATGTTGCATATTCGCAACTGATCCCGGTATACCGGGACGTCCCGCCTGACTGGGGTCTCGGTTGAAGAAACCGGGATCTCGGTCAAGCGGGACAAACGTTTGTCCATGCATATAAACCCAATATCCCGGTAGACTGGGACGAAGTTTACTGAACTGCAATGCTTGTATTCAACTTTGATTATTAGAAACAAAGTGAAATAACTTCTAACATGCTCCGGGTCAACTAGGGTTGAAATTTATCCCGGTATATACCGGGTGTACCGGGATCCTGGGACAGATTTTTTTCCCATATAAACGCGACATTCTGGTACACCGAGATGAAGTTTACTGAACTACATTAATGCTTGTAACTTTGAATATTACGGTCAGAATTTTGTCCAAACGGTCAGAATTTTGTCCAAACGGTCAGGTCTAAAGACAAAACGCTGAATAAAAGTGAAATAACTTCTAACATAGCAGAATTAGGGTGACTTTGCTGTTTTTGACCATTTCCTTAAATTCCCGCGCTTTTTGACATCCTGGTCAAACCCGGGATGAAATTCATCCCGGTACACCGTGATCATATAAACAAGCCCTTGGAATGTATATATTCTTACACTCGAAATTTCCCTTCGCCAAAATTCCCTACAAATTGATACAAAGTTCGCCACCCTCCACTTCATCTCCTTGGCGACGAAATAAAAAAACACACTTTATATAAAAAGTACTTTGAACAAACTCAGACATTTCCTGTTTTCCAATACCATATGCATAGCGGTATAAAAACATCAAGGAAAGTTTAAAGGATACGTTTCAATATTATGTAAAGTAACTGGATCAGCATCGAACGATTTCTGATAAAGTTTTCCATAGTTTGAAGCCAACGATGAAAATCTGTCCCGACAATCATTCATCTGTGAAATAAAAAAAAAGGATTAAAAAAATCGGATCTTAGAGTGTAAAGCCGTAATCAAACGAGAAGGTAAGTCACCGCAAGTTGGCAGGCACAAATTTCTGTGGCGCTCGTTCGAACACCCAAATTAACAAAATAAAGGTTTCATGAGTGTTTAAACAAGTTTTAACTTTGTCACGGTACATAATGTTTTCGGGAAACTATTCAGAGCGGCTGGCTGAGATAGCGTGACTGCCAACTTGCGATGACTTGCGTTCTCGTTTAATTAGGGCTTAAAAAAGTAGAGTGCTGTATTTTAGATAGAGCAAAGTGAAAAGTTATTAAATTCATTGAGCAGAGCTCTTCAGCAGAGTAGAATAGATATTAGGGTCATTTAAACGGGAGAAAATAAGTCGCGACTTCATTAAGGTCTTCGTATAGGTTTACAGGGTCATTACTGTAAAGCGCTCTCAATTCGTCAGAATTTATGCCACAAAAATAAAATAGATATCGTTAGAAAGCTATGAATTTGTAGAATACAATGGTGTCTTTGGTTTCGCGATAAACACAAACCGTTAATAGTTGTGAATTTTTAAATTAAAACCAGAGGGTTTCACTCGGGGCGACTTAAGAACAAAGTGTTTCATTTTGTTCAAAAAAATTTCTCGCAGTTTGATTCCGAGATAAATGTCCAGCAAACGGTGTCAGCGTTTTTCTATTTATTGCCTGGTTTCGAATTTATGACTTATTTTGTCCGAATGTTGGTCGAAAAAACAGGATTTTTAACATTGGTCGTCAATAAAATTGGCAAAACTCGACATATCAAAAAATGCTGACACCTTTTTGCTGGAAATTTATCTTGGAATCAAACTACAAAAAAAAAAATAGGCATGTCCAGACATGCATGTATCTACTGCGTCAATCATGCCTATAGCTACTATATAGTAAAAACAATGCTGTAATTACTGTATGTACTTGTAGTGACCTTGTATTCAGAGCTGAACAAGATTTTTGTCAAGATTGTCAATGCTAGCCATGCTGTGTTTTTAAGAAAGGAACTCAGAGTAAAGCCATTAAAGCACAGGAGGCTGAGCACTAACAGCTCTACTCATATCATGTGCATGGTCACCCATTCAAATACTAACTCAATCAAGTTAGGCTTTACTTTGGTCCTCGTCGTGAGAGGCAGTGTGATCATAGCTTGACTATTAAAGCTATGGTACTATTTAAAACCTATGGTAATAAAGTATGGTTGTTGTAAAGTTTAGTAGGCCCATCAAATTTTAATACAGTACATCAACAACAGCTCACAAAATTTGACTAATAAAGTATTTAAATAACTTTGTTACAACAATTTGTCAAATAATTATAATGCAATCCAGTTGGAATCTGAAGTAGAACTGCTGTAAAGTTTAGAAATAATGAAGTTGTGAACGAAGATCTCCAGCAATTGTCATCAAAATTATGAAGGCAACTATACATTAATTGTTCTTCAAGATCAAGTAGACATATACTGTATATGCATGCATGCAGTAAAAGGTAGAATAAATGTTTGGCATTCATGACATAAATTTTTGTATGACATTGACATTACTGCAGCATACAATTTAATTACCCCATTATTATTCATTATAAATATAAAGGCTTGCCGTTTCGCACTCTCTACATAGCCTGTCACTGACATTTGCCTATTGTACAATATGTTATTTAATAGCATAATAATTTCGCTCATGAACCACCACAGGTTTTGCACATTGTTGCTTGATCATGAAGCTAGTTTTGTTTTCTTAGAAGAAAATTCCATTTCTGTTCAGCAATGCACAGCCTTGTCAGTTTACAAAGCTCGATCTGACTGCTGAATACATGTAAACATGTTGGTCATATAAATTGCCTCGTCTGAATATGAAATTGTCCAAAGAAAAACGTATCATTCCAACATCTATAGTACATCACATTTAATTGACAACGATTCATACTTAAAGTACTTACTAAGCTTGTAAAACTTCTATACTTACATGAAGTACTACACTTACAATTTTGGCTTCGGTGGTTTGTCGTGAGTCAATCGTTGAATTCTATGTTTTGATTGGCTCCGAGGGCATTCTATTGTTAACTTAACTTAACTTAACTTAACTTAACTTAACTTAACTTAACTTAACTTAACTTAACTTAACTTAACTTAACTTAACAGCGCGACAACATTATATCTACTGCTTCGCAGTAGATACAAAAATTGAACAAAATAAAACGCTTTGTTCTTCTTAAGTCGCCCCGAGTGAAGCCCTCTGGTTTTAATTAAAAAATTCACAACTATTAACGGTTTGTGTTTATCTCGAAACCAAAGACACCATTGTATTCTACAAATTCATAGCTTTCTAACGATATCTATTTTATTTTTGTGGCATAAATTCTGACGAATTGAGAGCGCTTTACAGAAATGACCTTGAAAACCTATACGAAGACCTTAAGACGCGTCCTATTGGCTAAAGGCTTTCAACATTTCATTCAACATCGTTCGACATTGTTGAATCTAGCCTCCTCCGCAGGCAACTCTGTGTCTTCCCAAACGGCAGCTTTTCAATGTTTTGGCTGAGCATGGAGGGACAGTGAACTCGGTCAATATGGCGCCCGTGTCAGATAATCACCTTTTCGGAAAAAAACCAGAGTTGCCTGCGGAGGAGGCTAATGTTGAATGATGTTGAACGTTGTTGAATGGTGTTGAATGTTGTTGAACGAAATTTGAACATGTTCAAATTTTCGTTCAACACGCGTTCAACAGTGTTGAACGATGTTGAATGAAATGTTGAAAGCATTTCGCCAGACTTTAAGTCGTGAACACACTCGCATAAACGGTCAATTTCTAGTAAGTCGTGACTTATTTTGGACTAGCTCCCAACCCTGTTCTTATTTTAGTCGCAACTTACTTTGCTCACGAACAAATTGACAGACCATTTATACAAGTGTGTTCGCGACTTCTTTATTAAGTCACGACTTATTTTCTCTCGTTTATAAATGGCCCTAATGTTTGAAAGTCTCAGAAAAGGTAAAAACAAATCATTTTTAACCACAAAATATTAGTCTCAAGCCACTATATAGTGGCTGTTAAGTTTCACGAAAACATTGATGTTTTATTAATCTATCAACGTTTTATCCGATTAACAGATATTGGTTAAATATTAATTTGCTTTGAATTTTTTTCATAATTATAAATAAGTTTTTAATCTGATTTACAAGGCGAGCTGCAAGCGAGCCGTAGTAAATCAGATACTGGTTATACAGCTCGGCTGCGAATGCTTTATCGTATACTTATCAAACGGACGCATCTAAATAGCCATGTCTTCAAACTATTTTTCAAGCTGGAGTGAATTGAGGAAAAAGTTTATGCAAATCAGGACGAATCTGTACCCGATTTACAGATATTGATTAAATATTCATTTCTTTTGGATTTTCTTCATGAATTTTCCATTAAAAATAAATAATGAATAATGATAAGTGTTCATATGCGTGTATCCGTCACAGATCTATAAGATTTCCGATCACTTCTGAAATGCTCTTAAAAGGGAATGCGTTGTTGGTGCGTGGGCTCCTTACCAGAGTCGTACTGGCCCTATTTGCCATTGTGCCAATGGCGCATGCGCCCCCTTAGGATTCCGTTACTGCGCCCCTTCCCTGTTGTATATTATTATATTTGATATGTACACCCGATTTTGGATTTATAGTCGTTTTACGTTTTAATCCGTATGGTACAGCTAATAGTATATTCCGATTAAATAATATTTTAGTTTGCTTCATGCAACTGTCAGCCTGACATGACGTAGTCACCTAATTAATGGTACACACAATGTGAGTTGATTTGTCCATGTATGACGACATGTCCTTATGATGTATGCCTCGCATGTTATGGTGTATTCCTATATAAAATGAGTATATTTGAATATTTTGTTTGGTATTTTATATCCTTCAAAACTCTTTCAAACCCCCCTCAAAATGCAGGAAAAGCTATTTCTCCCTAATGGCACTGGCCCTGATACGAAGGCAGTCCAACTCTGCTCCTTACGAAGTCTTTATTCTTTGCGTTGAATTTGGAAAATTTCATAAGTTTATGTTTTTTAAAGTTAGTTTAATTTAGGAAAAAAACAAATATAAAAAGCTATGCATGGTATATTTTCATTAAAGATGACGTTGTCTGTTTTTTCTCCTTCAAGTTTAGCTTCAGAAGATTTCGAGTAAAATCACTAATGTATATTACTCTGGGTATACCTCTTGCAGAAACTTGCCTATTAAAGGGTTAATATTGCTGATAAACGACAATTTTTCATTGTTCGACTATATAACTTGCAAAATCAACAAATTCCCCAAGTTCCAGGAATTAGTGCCATTTATCATGAAGGGGTTAGGGTTGCCTGCGTAGCAGCCGGGTGTTTTA